>JBBDGP010000967.1:935000-1042500 GCA_037952835.1 Lithobates septentrionalis
AAATAAATAAAAAATTATCTTAATTTGCAAATAAGGATCATCTCTTCCTCAGAGAACAGTGAGCGGGGCATGGTGGTGGGAAGAATTTAGCAGCAGTACAAGCAACTTCCTGTAGGGGCGTGATGTAATTCCTGTGTGCTGTCCAACACTTCCGGGAACCAGATACGCACCACAGGTACATACCTCCGCGCACATAGCAGTTGCGCATCTCACATACACAGCGGTCGTGCATCTAGATGCATTTGGTGCATCTAGCTGCAGGAACCCAATTTTAATGGAAATTAATAGTAAAGCAGATGCAGATTTCCAGGACTGGACTAACAAATGTTTACAGTGAAAGGCAACTGGTGTTTTCTATTAAAAAAGGTCTAAATGGGCCATTGACATGCATCACAGTTGAACTTAGGAATGTATCTTTAACTAAATGAAATCCTTTCTTATTTATGCATGGAGATAGAGTGCAGAGGGATTAGAAGTCTTATCAGTTTTTGGGGATGTCTGCACCCCTGATAGGGTGAAGACACCTCACAAATTTTGCCAGTTTCTCCTTCAAATTTATTCACTTCCTGTCACATAGCCAAACAGGAATTGAGGGTAAAACCCTACCAATGTCTTTCCTTGGGGACACACAGGTCAATCTAAATAGTTACCCCATTAGGGAAATTACACGCTAGCATTTTGCTCTGTACACCCCAAATTATTAGGTATCTTGGACTTGGGGTTTATTTATTAAGGCAAAACCACTTTTCACTACAAGTGCACTTGCTGGAGATCCGAGGGGGACATGCAAGGAAAATTTAAAAAACAGCATCTTTGCTTCTACATGATTTGATGATAAAATCACCAGTTCTTCCACTCAGATTTACAGCGAGTATTGCAGAGTCGATCTGCCTTTAATAAACCGCAAAAATACCTAATAATTTGGGATGTACACAAGTGCTAGAGTGCAATTTTCCTAATGGGGACACTAGTTAGATTGACCTGTGTTTCCCCAAGGAAAGACATTGGTAGGGTTTTACCCTCACTTCCTGTTTGACTATGTGACAGGAAGTGAAGCCAATTTTCAGAAAAGGGACATAAAGCCCAACCTAAAAAAGACAGGCAGGGGTTCTAACACTCACTTGGTTTCCCTCAAATGCCTACAATTAGAATATGATTGCTTTGAACTAGATTCTAGCTCAGTGCTCTAAATCAGTGGTTCTCAACCCTGTCCTCTAGTACCCCAACAGGCCGTGTTTGCAGGTTTACCTTCATTTGCACAGGTGCTTTAAATCAGAGTCAATGGCTTGGTATTTTGGACAGCTATTTTAGCTAAGATAAATTCCCAAAACATGTCCTGTCGGGGGTACCTGAGGACTGAGGCTCAGAACCACTGCGCTAAAATGGAAAATTGAATACTTACCTCTCTGTAATTTTCCTTTCCTGGTGCCTATCCATGGCACCAGAAAAGTAGCTTTTAGACAAATCACACCTTTGTTTTGCCATGCCAATCAGGCTAGTTAAGCTGCAGCTGGGAAATCTGTTGCATGAAAACTTTTTGTGGGGGGGGGGGGGGGGGGGGGCGTGTAAAATGCATAACTTGGATTGAGCATGCATCTGCAAAACAACTTAACAAAACACTTAAAAAAATGCTACAAATTTTATTGGTCAACAAAACAGGACTTAGAAAAGAGCAAGAAAAGCAAAAAAAAACCATGTATGTTAATTTGAGACACTAACAGAATATGGTTTTGAGGTCTGACCATTTTGCAGAGGAAAGTTAAAAGGAGTTAAAAGGACTGCACCCACAAACGGGCAGTCTCTTAAGGATTTAAACATTTAGTAGTCACAACAGCTTGAGGAAGATTTGCTAAATAATGGCAGCACAGACAATTAAATCAAAGTGAAACCAACAACCTACAAACACAGATTGACAACATCAAAAATATTTCAGTGAAATATATCCCCCCCCCCCCCCCCAAAAAAAAAGTAAAAAAAAAAAAAAGTAAAAAATACTTGCTCTAAAACACATCTGTTTTGCAAAGACATAACAAACATAATACAAAGAGAAAATACATGTGTTACAAACTCTGTAAGGACACCCAAATGTACTCTTGCCGGCCCCACACACAATCTTGCCTCTTTTCAGGGCAAGGTAAAGAATGCTATCTGCAAGCTTTATATAACATAGGTTTGTGTGTTAATGAGGCAATTAAAAAACACATGCACAGTCCATGAAACACACTAAGGCTGGGTTCACACTATACTACATGACAGTAGTACGACTTTCATCCAACTTTTCTCTGCGACATCAGTCCTACATTGGTCCTACATTGATCCTACATTGGTCCTACATCCATTGAACTTTCATGAACAGGATACTACTTTGATCCGACTTTTCAGATAGTTTTGATTGGTCAAAGGACAAGTGTACTAACACACAATGGGAGGGGCTACAGCAGGGGGCAGGAAATAACACAATGTCGTATGCCAAAGTCGGATGGTTAGGACAAGGATCCGACTTTGATCCTACTTCAATGATAGTCAATGGGCTGAAGTAGGATCAAAGTCGGACCAAAGTAGTACAGGGAGCACTTCTAAAGTCGGAACGACTTGTGTCGGACCAGTTAGGAAGGCTCCCATAGGGAAACATTGAATTTCACACGTCATGCGACATGAGCTCCCAATGTCGGAGCGTTTGTCGGACCAGTGTGAACCCAGCCTCAATGCAAGTTCACCCAGTGTAGAGACAGAACTTCAAAAGTGGGTACACCTGTTAAGGATGTCCTTAAATTACTAACCCAAAAAACACACTCTGAGCATGCCCAGAAAAATCCAAGCGCTATTTACACACAAAAAGCACAAATAAAAAAACCTCAAAGTCCCTGAGCATGCCTAGAACAACCCAAATGCATTTCACATACCAAAAGCCACAGCAAAAAAACAAAGTCCCTAAGCATGCAGAGGCCAACCCAAATGCAGCTAGCACAAAATAAGCCACCCCTTGTCCAAAATTAAGCACATCATCCAGCATGCTACAAAATTACATGGGACAAACATCCCCGGTCCAGGGGGGCAAACAAAGACCTCATACACACTATTAGATTTTCTGCAGATTTTTGTCTTCCGATTTACCAAAACCATATAATATGAGGTAAAACTTACGAGTTTCAACTTGAATGCAATCACGCAGGCCTTTACACTACATGGTTTTGGTAAATCTGAAGACAAAAATTTGCAGAAAATCTAATAGTGTGCATGGAGCTAAAGACCCTAACATGAAATATGAAAATGTGCGTTGCACTTGGCTTTTGGAAATCAACACCATTGATCCATATATCTCATAGTAGGTATATAAAAAATCATGATTGTTACAGCATAATACAGTAAAACATAATAAAAATGGTAGGATGATCCTACATAGTAAACATGATGGTAGCATCGGAATTGCTCAATGCTTTTCAGTGGAAATCACTGATCAGAAGCTGATGTATATCTAAAATTGATAAGAGGGTTTCTGGAAGTTAGTGGGTGGAGGCCAGGATCTGCGTATTTATGGGAATCTGGCCAGTCCTCAGGCAGGAGGCCTGGCAGGGTGGCTGGATCAGCCTATAAATATTGTGGTGCCTGGCCAGCAGGGGAGTCACGTGGAAGATGGAGTGTTGAGGCTGCGTTGAGTAGCTGTGGAGGGGACCCTGACGCTGAGGTGGCTCCTGCTTCCAGGATGGGAGCTGAGGAAACAAGGAAGAAGGACAGAAATATCACCACTACCCTACATTCTCTTTATGGGACATCCTGGCTTGCACGGGAGGACCTGGACAGCAGGAGGCCTGAACAGCAGTCTTCTCAAAAGCATGAGAATTTCCAGGGACAGTGTGAGTACCTCTACACCCCCAGGGCCTAAAAGGGAGAGAGCGGGCAGTTGCAATATCCAGCAAGCTTTTCTAGGACAGTGCCAACCAGCTAAACCCAATCCCTTGTTCTGGCACACTTTACCAAGCAGTAGGGGACAAGTTTGGGACTTTGCTGTTGTTGTTCCAGGAGGAATACAGTCGTGGTGTCGCGTACCTGGTCGTTGAGCCCGATATGCAGAGGGAGGCCTCTCTTACGTCCCTGACTTACGGCCCCTGGTAGAGTAGACAGGAAGCACAGGAGTACAGGACAGCACGAGTGCCTGGCAGGATCAACAGCTGGATGGCTGGTCTGGAGATACGGATGATGCTGAGACAACTGGAACAGTAGATGGAATGCAGCAGACTGGAAGCTGAAGCAGGCAAAGCAGGGAGACACTCACAAGATGCAGGAAGATGGTCCCAGGGATTGGAGCACAGGAAGGTCAGACAGGCCGGGTCATACACAAACAAGCTGTATTGGAGCAGATGCAGGAGACTGAAGGAGAGCCACAGGACAAGCCGGGTCGGCAACAGGCTGGTACAGATGAGCCAGAGGATCAGACAAGAGCAAGGTTGTGGACAGGCTGGGGTCAGGTGCAGACGGATGGCAAAGGGTAGTCACAAGGCAAGCCGGATATCACAGGAACGGATCAGGAAACACAGATAGCTCTCAGGGAACGCTGTAGATCAGACAGCAGGGTTTCCTTGTCACAGCAGAGTTTAGCGCCAATAATCACAAGGGAAGGGTTTCCTTGTCAGATGCCTGGCGCCAATAATCACACGCTCGCGCACTCCCGTGCACGCGCACGCGCGTGCCTGTGCATGAGCATAGGCGTGCATTCGCGCATGCGCGTATGCACAGGCACCCGCAAGCGTGCACCCACTTGTGTGGAACTGCTACTCCCAGCAAGCCTTTCCTGACATTGCCTCCCCAAGGGGCAGCCTCCGAATGCCCAACCGGGCCAACTTTTCAGGGTGAGATCTCTTGAAAGACTGGATTCGTTTCCTTGCATGAATGTTACCTTCAGGTTCCCAAGCATTTTCTTCCGGGCCGTAACCCTTCCATTTTACCAAGAATTGGGTCTGATTATTCCTTTTCCGACAATCCATGATTGCTTCCACCTCGTATTCTTCTTCCCCATTAACAATCACGGGTTCGGGGGGATTCGTATTTTGTCCTGGAAAAGGGTTAGCAACAGCAGGCTTAAGTAAGGAGACGTGGAAAACGGGATGTACCCGAAAGGAATCCGGCAATTCCAACTGGTAGGCCACCTCATTGATCCTTCTCTTTACTAAGAAAGGACCCATGAACCTAGGACTCAACTTCATAGAATGGCCAGCTAGCCTTAGATTTACGGTGGATAGCCACACCTCGTCTCCGGGCTTCAGGATTAATTCTCGCTGTCTTTTACTATCAAAGGTCTCCTTGTTGAGTTCTTGTGCTTTAGCCATAGTTTCCTGTAGCAGTTTGTTATTTGTGTTTAAGAAGTTCATGGTTTCAAGAGCGGCTGGCACCGAACATTCTGGAAGGGAATTAGGTAAGAATGATGGATGGTACCCATAGTTAGCGAAGAAGGGAGTTTGTTTTATGGAAGAATGGATAGAGTTATTATAGGCAAATTCAGCCAGTGGCAATAGAGAAATCCAGTCGTTTTGGGAAAAAGAAGAGAAGCATCGCAGGTACTGCTCACAAGTCTGGTTGGTCCTCTCTGTCTGCCCGTTTGTCTGTGGGTGGTAGGCAGAGGAGAAGGACAGTTCGATGCCAAGGGGTTTGCATAATGCTTTCCAGAACCTGGAGGTGAATTCTACTCCCCTACCTGAGATAATGTTGGCAGGGACCCCGTGTAGTCTGACAATCTCCCTGATAAAAACCTGTGCCATTTCAGGGGCGGATGGTGTTCCTTTCAAAGGAATGAAGTGTACCATTTTGGATAGCCGGTCTACAACTACAAATATGGCAGTATGACCTTCTGCGGGAGGAAGCTCTACAATAAAGTCCATGGAAATAAGTCTCCAGGGCCTGTCTGGAACAGGCAAAGGTTTAAGCAAGCCCCAGGCATTGGCTCGGTTACACTTGCTTCGGGCACAGATAGGACAGGATTTCACATAATCTTTACAGTCTCTTGTTACTTGAGGCCACCAAAATGTGCGCTGCACCGGGTCAGATGTTTTGGATGTGCCGAAGTGCCCGGCTAAAACATGGTCGTGACAAAATTCAAGTATGATGACCTGGAGACTCTCGGATATGAAGATTTTATCATTTACCATAGCAGGCCATCTCTTGCAAGTAACTTTGTTTCAATAGAGGGAGGAACATTGATGGAAGCCTGTTTGACCCGGGCAAGTAGATCTTCCTGCACCAGAAGAAAATTTTTCACGGGCAGAATGGTGTTTGGGAATGCAGTTGTTCTAGAGTCACTGAACATACGGGACAAGGCATCTGGTTTCGTGTTTTTTGAGCCGGGCCAGTATGTGACATGGAAGGAGAATCTAGAAAAGAGTAATGCCCACCTGGCTTGACGTGGTTTCAATTGCTTTGCAGTTCTCAAGTATTCCAGGTTTTTGTGATCTGTGTACACTAGAATTGGATGAGCTGCCCCTTCCGGCAGGTAGCGCCATTCTTCTAACGCAGCTTTAATTGCCAAAAGTTCCCGGTCCCCGACATCATAGTTCCTTTCCGGGACAGACAACTTACGGGAAAAGAAGACAATGGGGAACAAGAGAGACTTGGGTCCTTGGCGTTGTGAGAGCACTCCACCGACAGCAACTTCAGAAGTGTCTACCTCCAAGATAAACGGTAAGGCAGGGTCAGGGTGTTTTAATACTGAGGCAGAGGTGAACAGTTTCTTGAGAAAGACAAAAGCTGCCTGGGCTTCAGGAGTCCAGTAGAAACAGATTCCCTGCTTGGTTAACTGAGTAATAGGGGAAATAATAGCTGAAAAACCTTTAATGAATTTTCAATAAAAGTTCGCAAATCCAATGAACCGCCGAATCCCCTTTTTAGCTGTAGGAGCAGGCCATTCCAAAATAGTAGAGATTTTTTGAGGGTCCATCTTAATGCCTTCGATGGAAATAATCAGCCCCATAAATTGTATGCTTTGTCGCTCAAATTCACACTTTTTCGGCTTTGGCTTATAGGCCATGTTGGCGGAGACGACCTAAAACGCATTTAACATGTTTGTGATGACTGTCAATGGAGGAGGAGAACATTAGAATGTCGTTTAGGTAAATGATAACAAACAGGTCCAAGTAATCTTGAAAGATATCATTGATAAAGTGGCAGGGGTGTTGCAAAGTCCGAATGGCATCGCCAGGTACTCGAAATGTCCGAATCGGGCGCATTATCCACTCGTCACCTTCCCTGATACGGACCAAATTATAGGCCCCTTGAAGATCAAGTTTAGTAAAAATGGTTGCAGCCCCCAGTCTCTGGAAAAGTTTGGGTACTAAGGGAAGAGGATAGCGATTCTTGATGGTAACTTTATTGAGTTCGTGGTAATCAATACAGGGTCAAAGAGTATGGTCTTTTTTCTCCACGAAAAAGATGCCAGCTCCTGCCGGAGAGGTGGATGGGCGGATGAAGTCTGTTCTCAGGTTATCATCAATGTACTCCTTGAGTGTACCCAGTTCTTGTTCGTTTAGATTGAAGATTCTCCCAAAAGGTACCTCGGCCCCAGGAAGGAGCTCAATAGGGCAGTCATACACTCAGTGAGGAGGAAGAGTCTCTGCACCTTTTTTACTAAACACATTCAGGAAATCGTGGAATACCTCCAGGACTAACTGGCGGATCTCAGAATCCAGACATAGTAATGAAGAAGAATTATTGGAAACTTCCTGAAGACAGTGTTGGTGGCAATAAGGAGATGGAAAGATGACCTCTCTAGTGGCCCAATTGATGTGAGGGTTGTGGGCCTGCAGCCAGGGCATGCCGAGAATGACAGGAAACAGAGGTGATGTGATGATGTCAAGACGTAATAGCTCTTGATGGCAGCTGGCAATGGTAACTGGCAGAGGGGTTGTCTCCTGCGTGACAGGTCCTGACTTGATGGCTGACCCATCAGCAAGATGAACAAGAAGTCCTTGAGTTTTGGGTAACAAAGGATTTGAGTGTCTGGCTGCAAAGTAGAGTCCATGAAACAACTGCATGCTCCTGAATCAATAATAGCAGGTACCTGGATGTTCTTTCCAGACAGCAATAATAGAACAGGAAGAGCGAGGTGAGAAGAGGTATTAATTGCAGCAGGAGTTCGATCAGCAGAACTTAAGAGAGACTTACGGAGCTTAGCTGGGCAGGTTCTCAGAGTTTAAATAGCGTGTTTGGCACCGGTAATCACGTGCTCGCGCACTCCCGTGCGCGCACACCTGCGCATGCGCATAGGTGCGCATTGGCGCATGTGCATACGCACAGGCACCCGCAAGCGCGCACCCACTTCTGTGGAACTGCTACTCCCAGCAAGTGGATTTGACATTTTTGCAGTATACAGAGTGAAGGAAGTTGTCTTCAAGTTATTTTGAGTCAAGTTGAGCATCCCATAATCCCTCTACCCCATTCAAGTTGTTTTCCCCAATAAAACCAAAACAACCCCATGGACTGATTCTTAGTCTCCGTACGAAAGTTTACGAATAGTGCTATCCCTTTAGGGGATAGCACTATATCTTTATAAGTAAGTAAGTGGTATAGCGGTGTATTAATCTCTAATAGTATTATGAATCTTTAGAAATGTATAGTACAATTGGTTTTTAATAGGGATACACAATGAAGTTTGGATTTTGCTGCATGCTTTTCCCACAATGTAGACCTTAAGCTTGCTCTCCTGTAGACTATTGATCTGCAAGCAGCTCGCTGAACTAAAGTACTGAATAGACAGATAGGCACATAGTCCATAAAACTGGTAACATGATAACAAATGGTAATTAGTTAGGCATACCTCCCAACATTTTGAGATGGGAATGAGGGACACCTACTAACAAATGTATTTAGGCATAGGACATGCCCCCTGCCACACCCCCTTAACGGAGAATTCACCAAAAAAAAAGGTTAATTAAATCCACAAGGACTTTTTTTTTACCACTACTATTCCTTTATATTGGCTTTTAAAATGCAGCAATTTAGAAATTGGATGAAAGGTTCAGCACTGGGAAACACTTTTTGAAACATAAAAAGTGCATTTTATATACAACTATATAGATCAGACCAAAATGAGGGACAAATGAGGTGGAATGAGGGACAGAGGGACATTGCTCCCAGGGCCGGTCCTAGACGGGGTGCACGGGGTGCAGTGCACCCAGGCGCCAGAGAGGTGGGGGGCGCTGAAGCGCCAGAGTGCTCCGTTCCCTCCTCCTCCTGTTGATTGTGTCCGGCGGCGGCGCTCTCCGCCGGTGTTAAAAGAAGAAAGGCGCCGCCGCCGCTGTGTGTGCTGCTCAAGCCCCTCCCTCCTCCTGTCAGAGAAAGAGAGACTTCGGAGGCAGAGCGGCTAGTCTCTGCGTGGAGAGAGACCAGCCGCACAGTGATGTCGGGGGGGGGAGCGGAGGAGCGGTCCGTGCCCGACACATTCTGCTCTGTGTCTCCTGCCTGCTTTAAACTGCTCTGCTCTCCACCCGGGCGGCGCGGCTGGCTGCACACTGTTCTCTCCTCTTCAGCTGCCGCCCGGGTGTATATATGTACCCTAATGGAGGGGGGGCTGTACTAATGGAGGGGGGCTGTACTAATGGAGGGGGGGGCTGTACTAATGGAGGGGGGCTGTACTAATGGAGGGGGGCTGTACTAATGGAGGGGGGGCTGTACTAATGGAGGGGGCTGTACTAATGGAGGGGGGGCTGTACTAATGGAGGGGGGCTGTACTAATGGAGGGGGGCTGTACTAATGGAGGGGGGGCTGTACTAATGGAGGGGGGGGCTGTACTAATGGAGGGGGCTGTACTAATGGAGGGGGGGCTGTACTAATAATGGGAGGGGGCTGTACTAATGGGGGGGTCTGTACAAATGGTGGGGGGTCTATACTAATGGGGGGGTTCTGTACTAATGGAGGGGGGTCTGTCCTGGGGGGTCTGTACTAATGGAGGGGGGGTCTGTACTAATGGAGAGGGGGTCTGTACTAATGGAGAGGGGGGTTTGTACTAATAGGGGGGGTCTGTCCTGGGGGGTCTGTACTAATGGAGGGGGGTCTGTACTAATGGAGAGGGGGTCTGTCCTGGGGGGTCTGTACTAATGGAGGGGGGTCTGTACTAATGGAGGGGGTCTGCACTAATGGAGGGGGGGTCTGTACTAATGGAGGGGGGGTCTGTACTAAAGAAGGGGGGTCTGTACTAATGGATGGGGGGTCTGTACTAATGGATGGGGGGTCTGTACTAATGGAGGGGGGTCTGTACTAATGGAGGGGGTCTGTACTAATGGAGATGGGGTCTGTACTAATGGAGAGGGGGTCTGTACTAATGGAGAGGGGGTCTGTACTAATGGAGGGGGGTCTGTACTAATGGAGGGGGGTCTGTACTAATGGAGAGGGGGTCTGTACTAATGGGGTCTGTACTAATGGAGGGGGGTCTGTACTAATGGAGAGGGGGTCTGTACTAATGGGGTCTGTACTAATGGAGGTGGGGTCTGTACTAATATGGGGGTCTCTACTAATGGAGGGGGGTCTGTCCTCGGGGTCTGTACTAATGGGGGGGGTCTGTACTAATGGGGGGTGTACTAATGGAGATGGGGTCTGTACTAATGGAGGGGGGTCTGTACTAATAGGGGGGTCTGTACTGGGGGGGTCTGTACTAATGGAGGGGGGGTCTGTACTAATGGAGAGGGGGTCTGTCCTGGGGGGTCTGTACTAATGGAGGGGGGGTCTGACCTGGGGGGTCTGTACTAATGGAGGGGGGTCTATACTAATGGAGGGGGGGTCTGTACTAATGGAGGGGGGTCTGTACTAATGGAGAGGGGGTCTGTACTAATGGAGGGGGGGTCTGTCCTGGGGGGTCTGTACTAATGGAGGGGGTCTATACTAATGGAGGGGGGGTCTGTACTAATGGAGGGGGGTCTGTACTAATGGAGGGGGGTCTGTACTAATGGAGAGGGGGTCTGTCCTGGGGGGGTCTGTACTAATGGAGGGGGGTCTGTACTAATGGAGGGGGGGTCTGTCCTGGGGGGTCTGTACTAATGGAGGGGGGTCTGTACTAATGGAGGGGGGGTCTGTACTAATGGAGGGGGGTCTGTACTAATGGGGGGGTCTGTCCTGGGGGGGTCTGTACTAATGGAGAGGGAGATCTGTCCTGTGGGGGTCTGTACTAATGGAGGGGGGGTTACCTGGGGGGATCTGTACTGAGTAAGGTCTGTACTGAGGGAGGAGTTTATACTTAGTGCGGGTTCTGCACTGACGGAAGGGGGGTCTATATGTAGTGGAGGGGGGTCTGTACCGAGGGGCGTCTATAGTTGGTGGAAGGGGGGTGACCCTAACCCTAGTGAAGCCAATGCAGCTGCGGGCTCTCCTTTCCCCCCTCCCTCTCCTTTCCCCCCTCCCTCTCCTCCTGCGTGCTGCTGTACTAGTGAGCGGTGCTTGCCAGCACAGCTGCCTACTATGTTTCTTCCCCCGCCTTCATATCAACCAGGGAGGAAACAGAATAGAAAAAGGAGCAGAGAAGAGGATTGTGGGACATATAGTCCCGAGAACTGGCAGCCCCACTGTAACACGGAAACTGCAGCCCACACAGCATGCTCAGCTGAATGGGAAAGAGAGAGAGAGACAGGAGCCTGGGAAAGTTTTCAGGGAAGTACACCCAGGACTCCAGAGGGAGAGGACAGTGCTGAGAGAACACCTGCCCTGCGCCACCAGAGGGAAAGCCACACAGCCTAGCGCCATCGCTGGCATTGAAAGGAATGGAGTCATTGCAGGAATACAGCGGAGTCACCATGGGCAATTCAGAGTGAGCTGACTCCTGATCAGAGGAACCGTTGCTGTATCGCTGGGTCAGGTGAGAGGGCCGATCGGCCAATATGTACTATGTCTGCAGTCTCTGACCATCTCTTGTAGTATGTCTGCAGTCTCTGACCATCTCCTGTATTATGTCTGCAATCTCTGATCATCTCCTTACTATGTCTGCTGTCTCTGATCATCTCCTGTACTATGTCTGCAGTCTCTGATCATCTCCTGTAGGATGTCTGCAGTCTCTGGCTATCTCCTGTACTATGCCTGCAGTCTCTGACCATCTCCTGTACTATGTCTGCAGTCTCTGGCCATCTCCTGTACTATGTCTGCAGTCTCTGGCAATCTCCTGTACTATGTCTGCAGTCTCTGACCATCTCCTGTTCTATGATTGCTTTCTCTGACCATCTCCTGTACTATGATTGCAGTCTCTGACCGTCTCTTGTATCATAACTACAGTCTCTGACCATCTCCTGTACTATGTCTGCAGTCTCTGGGCATCTCCTGTACTATGTCTGCAGTTTCTGATCATCTCCTGTTCTATGATTGCTTTCTCTGACCATCTCCTGTATCATGCCTGCAGTCTCTGACCATCTCCTGTACTATGTCTGCAGTCTCTGACCATCTCCTGTACTATGTCTGCAGTCTCTGATCATCTCCTGTATTATGTCTGCAGTCTCTGACCATCTCCTGTACTATGTCTGCAGTCTCTGACCATCTCCTGTACTATGTCTGCAGTCTCTGACCATCTCCTGTATTATGTCTGCAGTCTCTGATCATCTCCTGTATTATGTCTGCAGTCTCTGATCATCTCCTGTACCATGTCCCCAGTCTCTGACCATCTCCTGTACTATGTCTGCAGTCTCTGATCATCTCCTGTACTATGTCTGCAGTCTCTGATCATCTCCTGTATCATGTCTGCAGTCTCTGACCATCTCCTGTACTATGTCTGCAGTCTCTGATCATCTCCTGTACTATGTCTGCAGTCTCTGATCATCTCCTGTACTATGTCTGCAGTCTCTGATCATCTCCTGTATTATGTCTGCAGTCTCTGATCATCTCCTGTACTATGTCTGCAGTCTCTGATCATCTCCTGCACTATGTATGCAGTCTCTGACCATCTCCTGTACTATGTCTGCAGTCTCTGATCATCTCCTGCACTATGTCTGCAGTCTCTGATCATCTCCTGTACTATGTATGCAGTCTCTGACCATCTCCTGTACTATGTCTGCAGTCTCTGATCATCTCCTGTACTATGTCTGCAGTCTCTGATCATCTCCTGTATTATGTCTTCAGTCTCTGATCATCTCTTGTATTATGTCTGCAGTCTCTGACCATCTATTGTAGTATGTCTGCAGTCTCTGATCATCTCCTGTACTATGTCTGCAGTCTCTGATCATCTCCTGTACTATGTCTGCAGTCTCTGATCATCTCCTGTACTATGTCTGGGGGTTCTTTCTAACAGACTCTCTAACAGAAGCCCTCTTTGTGTGCATCAGAGAGACTCTCCTCCAGGTCTCATTAGTGTACGCTCTTCCTGTATTTTTTTTTATTGTTAAAAGATCATAGTAGGATCCTAGGGTAACAAAGAGTTCTTAGGGGAGCATCTCTGTGTTTGAGTCATTGCCATAGAAACATTTGTAAAGGGGAGGAGTTGGTAAGATGACCACGCCCATGTGGGGGCGCCAGAAATATTTCTGCACCCAGGCGCCGGTGACCCTAGGATCGGCCCTGATTGCTCCAAATCAGGGACTTTACTTCCAAATCAGGGACAGTTGGGAGCTATGGTTAGGACCTAAATACAGTACACTAAGCTGGATTTATTTGCTGCTTGAAGACATCACATGCATTTTTGGAGCACACCTCAATTACTTTTTACCTGTTTGACTAGTTGGATCACCAGAGGAGAAGACAACACATGGAGACAGCTGTAAAGGAAAGGAAAACAATATTATACTGCAACAAACGAAATGTAATTCAATAACAGTAAGGTATATAATATTTCTAACTACATATCACCACTGGGGCTGTATGTACTGTAGTCACTGTTTTGACATAATGAAAACCAGTGTGACTTTGTGTGCGTCTCTTTCTATATTTATTTTTTAATTACATCATGTACTATTATGCAACTGTCAATGTTTTAGCAAGTACATGTGTTTCAAATGATTTCCAGATTCAGATATATGGAGTATAGGCACTTTGGTCTTCAGAAGCTTTTCCTTACAGTTCTTTTAACAAACTTTTGTTTATGCCTGCGGCTGCCATTAAATTACCAGTCAGACATTAATACACACAAGGGATGTTGTTTATAAGCC
Source organism: Lithobates septentrionalis (assembly GCA_037952835.1). Lineage (NCBI taxonomy): Eukaryota > Metazoa > Chordata > Amphibia > Anura > Ranidae > Lithobates > Lithobates septentrionalis. The sequence continues at coordinate 949,097 of JBBDGP010000967.1, forward strand.
ATGTCTATAGCTCTGTTATTTGCATAAAACTTGCTATAATTTATATAAAGAGAACAGAGTATGGCAGATTGAAGTTTTTTTAATTATTACCTTAATTTACATGTTATAATCCAAGAAAAATGCCAGAAGAACTGAGGTGTGATACACTTCCAAGAGGAGTTTATTGAAGACTCTGTAGTAGACACTAAGCTAGCGCAACAGCTAGAAAACATTTTACCAGGGATGTAAATAATTACACCAAATGACACAACCCCAGATATACTAAAACAATCCAAAATTCAGAGAAACCAAGCCAAATATCCTGGATTGTGGTAAGACGAGTACTCTATGTCCAGCAACACCTAGTAATGCTGGCCATGCATGCCATAAAGATCAATTAATTTAACAACCATTTTGAGGAAAGGATTATATGTCTCAGAAATTGATTGCACTAGACTATGGTTTCAAACTAGGAATAAAGATATTATGGTAAGTAAAATCTTATTTTCTTCATCATCCATTAAGGGACACAAGAATTGTAGAAATTCTTGCAGTTAGACTTCAAAAAGCAGTCCAACTGGAAAATGGGTAAAGTGACCCTACAAATTGGAGGTCATACTGCAAAAGCAAGTGAAGGAATCATTGCCTCGAAGACTAGGTTAAAAGGGGCCAACCAGTTTGGAAATTGGCACAACCCAGGCTGAGGGCACCAAGGATCAACCTGGTGCTCCAGACTTGGACAGATAAACAGCACTAAGGGGAACAAATTCAGAATCAGAAGGAACCTTGGGTCTCAAACAGCAAATGGGGAATCAACCAATCATCCATCAAAAAACAGGCAAAACAGCACACCACCTGAACAGAAGAAAAAACTAGACCAACAACTAAGGTCATCAACAAAGGGTAATGTTTACTGGGCCAAGCCCCAAAGTAAAAACATATATACTATGTCCAAAAAAAAAAAATGGATAACTGGAGGAAAGGATTAAGAAAAAGATTAAACCTAGTATTTCTAACCTTTGATTCCATGGAAAAGAAACTTGGACAACTAAAACATATCCAGGGAAAATAAACAGATCAACGGTCTAGGAAAAAGTCCAACAAAAGGCAGGATGTTACCTGACAGACAACTAATCTCTTTAGGGGAGATATACATTGATGTCAAACCCTTTAAAGCTGGGACAGGACAGGGAAGGGGCAGCTGCCTTGAATGCAGGGTTTTTAGGTGGGTGGAGGGATACGGCATAAGCTGCACCCTCCTTATCACAAGCATGCTCTGGTGGAATTACGAATATAGCAGACACTCATCAGAAAAGGACCTGCACAGGATTTGACAGTTCACCAGATCGCTGTTGTTATTTGTAAACAAAGAAGTCAGCACACACTACTTGCTTCCTCTGATTCTCTCTGCATTAGATGTTATCCATTAGAGCAACAGTGAGTGAGTAGCGGAAGATTACCTTACGGTTTTTGTGTTTACAAATGACCACAACAATTAGGTGAGCTGTCAAATTCTGCCATTGAGGGGCCTTTATGAGTGATGGGCTCCTGCCTTTCGGGGCTTCTAAATGGTGCACTCCTAACATGTGTAGGACTGGAATAATTTGACTAACGTACTGTATTCTTGGTATGCGGAAGGGAGGGCACATCTAATTTTCACACTCACGATGCCTACGTTTCTGACATGCAAGGAAATAGGAGAAACCCCTGAAAGTTGCACATCTGTTGCCTCGTTTCCACTGAGCGGATCGGTTCGGGTCGGTACAGTTTGAATGGCCTAGAATGGTCCGGTCTATTCTGGTGAGCGTTTCCACTGCAAGTGGGACCACAAGGGGCCATACAGGGTTTCGAAAAAATGCCTCAGCATAGCACATAGTTCCCTAACCGAACCGTTCCATTTTCTATGGCCCCACATCTGAAGTAGGACCCTGAATGGAGCGGTACAGTTCGGTTTCATAATGGAAACACCCAAAATAGCGTACCGTGCGACAAAACAAAGCCAGGGGTGAGCCATGGCATACATTTTATATATTTCCTACATTATAGAAGTCCCCTCCACTGCAGGGTGTTGGTTTGCGCAGTCCAGTGTTCCTCGTTGAGGTCCCCCTCTCAGCTCCCGGGCCAGGCTCCATGGCTCACCCCTGGCTTTGTTTTGTCGCACGGTCCCAGTTTTGGCTATCATGTGAGTAACCTTTTTGGCATGGCCCATTATGCCCAAATTTCCCCCTTTTCTGCTGACCTTGTTAGACCCTGAAACTATATTGCTTTTCATACATTTTTTATAGAATTTAGATGCATCTGGCTCCTGAAGAGTGGATTGAAGTCCATGAAACGCAGCGTCGGGCCTACCTTTGATGCATCAAACACACATTGACCAATTTTCAGATGTTATTTATTTTACATGACTTTTATCTTGCTTGGGGGATTAAGATGCATAACTGTACCTACCCATGTCCTATGATTGTATATACATAGATTTATTGTCTATATGCGATTTTTTATGTTTAATGTATGCAATGCGTTTTTATGCCATGTTGATCATTGGTCCTTAATAAACATACATATGTTTGCACCTCTGTGAGTGTGATTGGGCTGCATCATGCGCACCTCATTCAAAGTCCCAACCTTCCCCCCCTCTTTTACAGAAATGAAAGTGGCAACCTCAGCCTCCGACCATACCATGCCCCTAATGCATTTTACTCTGCCCCCTGGAGCTTAGTCATGGGGATCATGACTAACACATGATCTGACACTCAAGCCACTTGCTTGTTCAGCATCTGTAAATACTGCTACACTGGGAGAAACATCACCAACTTATAGCAAGTATGGAGCCCAAGAGGTAGAAAATGGAAACTGATTCTCTTTGGTTTTGTGTGACCAAAACTGCCTAATATATTTTTCTCAAACCGAGTTATATTTTCCTTCACATGCTCAGACAGTCCTATTTATTTATGCTTACTTATTTGTATAAGCTGTATGCATCCAAAGCAGTAGGTGTTTTTCGTTCTATAGACTAATTTCCATTTATATAGAACTATTAGACAAGCCATACCCATGGCAATTTTCAGGCAACTTTAGCCACTGTCTCAAGAATGGAAAACAGCTCAAAGCCAGGGCTGGAATGAAGGGAGCACAGTGAACCCGAGACAAGCATGGAAGTGTGTTTCAGCTGTAACAGAGGGTTCAAGTGTGTACTCTAGGGGGAGGTGCAGTTTGTCCTAGGCACTGGATGGCCTTATCCCAGCATTATCTCATAGTAAAAATGTAAATGGAGAGGGAAGGAAAATAACCCTAATGCCCTGTACACACGATAGGATTTTCCGATGGAAAATGTGTGATAGGACCTTGTTGTCGGAATTTCCGACCGTGTGTAGGCCATAGGAATTTCCGTCACACAAAATTTGAGATCTGGTTCTCAAATTTTCCGACAACAAAATCCGTTGTCAGAAATTCCGATCGTGTGTACACAATTCCACGCATGCTCGCAATCAAGCAGAAGAGCAGCACTGGCTATTGAACTTAATTTTTCTCGGCTAGTCGTACGTGTTGTATGTCACCGCATTCTTGACGTTCGGAATTTCCAACCAACTTTGTGTGACTGTGTGTATGCAAGACAAGTTTGAGCCAACATCCGTCGGAAAAAATCCCATGGATTTTGTTGTCGGAAAATCCTATCGTGTGTACAGGACATTAGCTGTCAAAAACGGAAGGGTGCTAACTCTAAATCCTTAAAGGGGTTGTAAAGGTAATTAAAAAAAAAAAATAACAAACATGTCATACTTACCTTCACTGTGCAGCTCGTTCTGCACAGAGTGGCCCCGAACCTGCTCTTCTGGGGTCCCTCGGCGGCTGTTTCAGCTCCTCCCCGCAAGAACTAACCACCTTAATGCGAGCTCCCTCGCATGGTGGTTAGTTATTGCGGGCGCGCTCCCGTGATACAGCCGGCGGCTATAGCCGCTCGCTGTATCACTCGGCCCCGCCCCCCGGCGCGCCGCGTCATTGGATGTGATTGACAGCAGCACGAGCCAATGGCTGCGCTGCTTTCAATCCATCCACTGTAGCCAATCAGCGACCAGGCTGAGCGGCAATAGAGATGTCGGGAGCGAGCGGCTGAGTTTTGAGGTGTCAGGTAAGTAAAACGGGGGGGCTGGGGGCGGCGGTATTGTCAAAAGTTTTTTCACCTTAATGCATATAATGCATTAAGGTGAAAAATTTTTTACCTTTACAACCCCTTTAAGGATCAGCTTGAGTGAATAGTAGACTCTGATTGCCTATGACTTACTACTGCAGTAGTAAATGAAGGTTGGGGTTTCTCAGCCTCGTCCATAGATCTCCTGTATTGAAATGGGTGTACAGTGCACCCACCATTAGTATCAAAAATTACATTGTCAAAGGCAGATCCAAAGAGACACCATCCCTCAAAGGTTAAGTCAGCTGTTAGGCATAACCTCAGTGTCCCAGGCACATTGTCAAAGTAATAGCAAACAAACACTCCTGCACATTAGTGTGATGGCCACGCGATCAATCACTCAAGGGATAGTGTCTTTGGCCTTGCTGCCCTCCTGGCTAGGGGGTATCCTAGTAGGCACAAACAGATAAAAAGAAGAGGGTGCACCAGGCTGACGTGTTTCGAAGGAGTACCTTCTTTCTCAGGAAATGCGTCAACCAGCAGCGTTCCTGAGGTCCTCCCCTCGGTTTCCTGGAGACTGTTGGTTTAGGACTGATTGCCACATTTCAGTGGTGTCTACAAGCTTTTATTCACCACATGTTTGTAAGTAGTATTTTATTGGGTTTTTTTTTACTATTAAATTATCTTGGAATAATGCACAAGGCTGGTGCGACATCCTCAAAGCACTCTAAGAGAGTGAACAAAAATCACTCCCATGTGAGACACTTTTTACTGGAGGGTTCCCCATCAAGAGATATGATCCATTTTGACAAATCAAGATTACAACCAATCTTACAGCCTTTGTAGAGGATTTTTTTAAAATATTGAGTGCATTGGCAAAGTTTTTTTCAGCCATAAGAGCTCTAAAAGACTCCTTGTTTGGAACATCAAACTGGTAATAGAGGCCTCATGCACAATTGGGGGTGCATTTATATAAAAAAAAATATGCTGCATTATGCATCCTGCAAAACTACATGTACATTTGCCAGTAGGGCCCAAATAAAAATTGACTGCCATGGATGGTGCTGGAATGTGCAAAGAGCCTCTACAAGCAGATTGCTCCATTACATGTGCACCAACTGAAAACAATCTGAAGTAGATGTACAGTGCCTTAAAAAAGTATTCATACCCCTTGAAATTTTCCACATTTTTTTTATGTTACAAGCAAAAACAAATGTATTTTATTGTGATTTTATGTGATAGACAATCATGAAGTAGCACATAACTGTGAAGTTAAAGGAAAATGAAAAATGGTTTTCCACATTTTTTACAAGTAAATATCTGAAAAGTGTGGCATGCATTTGTATTCAGCCCCCTTTACTTTGATACCCCTAACTAAAATCTAGTGGAACCAATTGCCTTCAGAAGTCACCTAATTAGTAAATAGAGTCCACCTGTGTGTAATTTAACCTCAGTATAAATGCAGCTGTTCTGTGAAGCCCTCAGAGGTTTGTTAGAGAACTTTAGTGAGCAAACAGCATCATGAAGCTGAAAATTTCAAGGAGTGTGAATACTTTTTCAAGGCACTGTAAGGGGTCTTGTGGGGACAGGAGGATTGCAGAAAACAACTATAAATATGACACTATGGTAATAGGGGACTCAGGATCTAGGTGACAAACAGTTCCTTCTGGGGAAGTTTAGTATAGACTGAGGTTACCTGTTTCAGGAGGACTGTCCTCTGTGTGTCTTTGAAAGGACATGTTGCACTGCTTAGCAGATAGCAACTAGGTCCAAAGTGAGCAAGGCCTTGTGTACTCACAAACCCAAGCAAAAGGTGCTAATGAGGGTTCCAGGTGGCCGGAATTGACCAATTCACTTAAAGAGGAGCTCCAGGCTCCCCCCCCCCCCAAAAAAAAAAATTAAAGTCAGCAGCTACAAATAAAAGGTGTGCAGCCTTTATAAAGAATCAAGTGTACCTGTTGGCAGGTTGTTTTCAATCTGGGTATTCAGACTATTTCCCATAGTTAGGATGAAGAGAGGCTTAATGGAGACTGCCTTTGAAGCCTGGGGGGGGGGGGGGGGGGGCACTGGGTGCCTTAAATACTATGGCACTGGAGATACTCAGGACCACATTGGGAGGTCTTGGGTTACATGTCAGTGAAGGGGTTGGGGAATCCTACTTGCTCTGTCCGGCACCCAGGTACAATGAAAGGTGTTCCAGGACCTCAGAGAAGTGATTGCCTCTTTCTCAGTGGTACAATTTCCACTTTGCAAAGACAGGCAGGTGGGGGTAGTATCCTTGTTAATTATGAGTCATATGGATTGGTGGATGCCTCAGTTCCAGCGTTGTCAAAATCTAACTTGCACTATTCTCATCCCTAATTGCAGGGACAGAACATCGTGCATATACCCTGGTCAATTTGGGTACTATCCTATCAGACTCTACTGTGTTACACCCTAAAGTCCATCTTGTACTGATGGTCTATGAGTCTGGACAGCTTCAGATGACTGATACTGATGGGTGTGGGAGAAAGAAAGGTGTTGTGCTATGTCAAGGGAAAAGAACTGAATCATGAAATAGCAATGCTGGCACAGAAAGGGGTCATGTCTAATGGATGCCGGGGTAGTGTCCCAGCTGGTCCTAAACAAAGTTAAAAAAAACTTGAGACCAGGGTACTGTTATCAAATGTCTAGTGATGCACCATTTTCTGCATCAGGTTAAATTGTACTCAGCAGGGTACACTACCTCGGGGAGTCTATTGTACATCTTCTCTTGTCTTTGGCATGGATATAGCAAGAACACCGGAATGTACCCCTATTATCCCTGAGGCAAGGCTTTATATCAAAACTGACACCCCTTACACCTACTGAAACTTCCTTTGGTATTTGGAGAGGAGTTAAAAGTTTGGTAGTTAGACTTTGGGCAACAGGATTTAGATAGCACCAACAGTTTGTGCAGGGCGTTAATAGAAGGGCCCTGCTCAAGGGGTTTATAATCTAATGCCGCGTATACACGACCGGACTTTCTGGCAGAATAGACTCCAACGGTCTTTCCGACGGAGTTACGACGGAGTTCCACTGAAACGGACTTACCTACACATAATCACACCAAAGTCCAATCGTTTAGAATGTGATGACGTATGACGGGACTAGAAAAAGGAAGTTCAATAGCCAGTAGCCAATAGCTGCCCTTGCGTCTTTTTTGGCTTGTTGGAATAGCATACAGACGAGCAGTTTTCCCGATAGGAACTGATTCAGTCGGAAAGATTTGAAACATGTTCTATTTCTAGGTCCGTCAGAATTTTAGAAAGAAAAAGTCCAATGAAGCCCACACACGATCGGAATGTCCGACGGAATGATTCCGTCTTACCTTTTCTGACAGAAAGTCCGGTCGTGTGTGCATTGAGGGAGGGGGGTGGTACAAAAGGTAATAGCAGCGGGGAATTATCTGATATTGAGCTGGCTGAGGTAACGTTTTAGGTGGAGGCGGGGTAGGCTTCCCTGAATAAATTAGTTTTCAGGGATCACCTAGTGGTGAAAAGGGTAGGGCCTGGCTAGACATAATGGGGTAGGGAGTTCAAGACGTTCTGGAGCAGTCCTCATGGTGAGCATGGGAGGAGATAGCAAGGGAGCTGGAAATCGGGATGTCTTAGGAGGAGCAGAGTGAAAGATTTGGGTGACATCTTAAGATCAAAATAGATCAATCCACATATCTCAAGCTCAGGTTTCTTAATGGGAAAAGTTTATTCAGGTACAGTTCTAGGGCCACAGCTTTAGTAAACTCCACCCTGTTGCTCTCCTGATGTGGGTAACTATTAAGAGACCGATGTAGAGTACTGTGCAAACTTAATAGAGGACCCTAAAACAATGTAATGTTAGAAGGAAAACAAGGCATATTTTTGATTTTTGTTTTAGAGAGAAGCCTCTAAATGGGAATATTAACGTGCAGTCGGGTTTGAGTACATTCTAAAAAGATTTTTGTAACAGTTGTTTTATTCTCTCCTTTTAATATTTTTTTGTACCTGACTGGTAAATGCATAGTGACAGTGATCCTGTTCACGTTGTGGTACTTGGCGACAGGGAGAAGCCTGCAGGACCTCAAGTTCTCGACAGGCATCTCCCCCCTGGCTCTGGGGATCATTATCCCAGAGACCTGTTCTGCCATCATCCAGGTCCTGCAGAAGGATATATTAAGGTAAGATTTTTATCCATTAACATCACATTTTATTGTATTTAATGTTTGATAATATATTGTATTTCTTTCATCATTCCCTAATTACCATGATTGTAATATGCTGTGAATGTCCCCTTTGTCCTCATGCATGCTGGAATTTTTTTACGTTTTTTTTTGTCCTTCATGCATATTTGCCTTCACTTACCTCCCCAGCATGCTCTCCTGGGCCTATATCCACCTCGCCTAGTCACTTAACAATAAATTTTGTCAGCTCCATAGGTAAACAAAAAATGAGGGTGTGACCTGGTACAGCCAAATGGCAGGCCTCCATCCCTACTATAATTAGTTTAGGAAAGAGAGAGAAATGGGACTTTGAATGAGGCCCGCCATAACAATTTTAATAGAAATGGGTACACCCATGTATGTACAATAAATAGGTTTATTGAACACAGTCTAGAAATTCATTTATAACTGCTGAAAATACATTAAAACAAATAATTGGTAGTCACATGACTTACACTAGAATTATCTTGCTCATAGCATATACAGTTGATAAAATGACATAATAGACATGAACAACAAGGAGATACACTAGAAATACATGCATGTACACACAATGGAATCAAATAACGTTTTTGATATCAGTAGCACTCTATGCGTTTCATGGCGTTTCAGCCACTCATCAGGAGTGTGATATAGTGATGTACTGTAAAAAATATTGAATATTAGCCATGGTGCCTTGTAAAGGGAAACAAAAAATCTAACGTGAATGGTGACAGGTCAGAAACTTACAACTCTGTCCATGGATAAGCTCAGCCTCTACATGGGGACTTATGGGGATCTCAAGCACGGTGTCTCCCCCGGGGCTGTGGCGGGAATGCCCCACCAAGGACCTGGGATGGCAGCCAAAAGCAGGCCGAGTGGCCACAGCATAATCCAGATGTATTGTGTGTGCACTGTAATGTGCATATCGTGCTGAAAGGGATAAGGAAATGTGTATTGAGATAAAATTTTGAAAGAAAAAGGAGGAAATAAAAAGGATAAAGATAGAAAATAGAGAGTAGATAGAGGATAGAGAGGCTCGTTAGGTGTACCCCACTGAGGAAATTGACCCAGTGTGGATATAGGCTTGAATGCTGAAGATAGTGTAAATGCATAAAAAACAGCCCCCCCAAATTAAAAAAGGAAAATGAAAAATAAATAAAAAGTAGTAAATAGTAATATAAAATATAAGGGGAAGTAAATAATATATAATGATAATAGTGATATGAGAACCCCCTTCTAAAATTACCTTGGTGTGTAGTGAGCATGGGTCAGCTTGTGTGGAGATGCCCTTCAAGTGTGATAGGATCGTGAAAAATGAGCCATCTGTCAGCTAAGGCCAACAACCCCAGCCCGAGGCGGAGTCCCGCCAACGTCATACTAAGCGAGCCAATGCAGCACGAGGGAGGCTGATGAAGCGGATCCCATCCACGTGCGGTCTGCCCATCAGCTTTTATCTCTATACACATTTCCTTATCCCTTTCAGCACGATATGCACATTACAGTGCACACACAATACATCTGGATTATGCTGTGGCCACTCGGCCTGCTTTTGGCTGCCGTCCCAGGTCCTTGGTGGAGCATTCCCGCCTCAGCCCCAGGGGAGACACCGTGCTTGAGATCCCCACAAGTCCCCATGTAGAGGCTGAGCTTATCCATGGACAGAGTTGTAAGTTTCTGACCTCTCACCATTCATGTTAGATTTTTTGTTTCCCTTTACAAGGCACCATGACTAATATTCAATATTTTTTACAGTACATCACTATATCACACTCCTGATGAGTGGCTGAAATGCCATGAAACATGTAGAGTGCTATTGATACCAAAAACGTTATTTGATTCCATTGTGTGTACATGCATGTATTTCTAGTGTATCTCCTTGTTGTTCATGTCTATTATGTCATTTTATCAACTGTATATGCTATGAGCAAGATAATTCTAGTGTAAGTCATGTGACTACCAATTATTTGTTTTAATGTATTTTCAGCAGTTATAAATTAATTTCTAGACTGTGTTCAATAAACCTATTTATTGTACATACATGCTTGTACCCATTTCTATTAAAATTGTTATGGCGGGCCTCGTTTAATGTCCCATTTCTCTCTCTTTCCTAAGCTATTTGTCAGCTCCTGTCAGGGAGCGCCCGGCGTGCACGCATGCGTACTAGCACTTTAAGACACACACCTGTCACTAATACTGAAGTCAGGCGGGCTATTTAAACAGGGCTCCTACAGAGGTTCATTGCTGTTTGGTCTGCAGCTCCTGTGTTGTATCCTGTTTCCTGTGTGACCTCTGATTCTGATCCAGCTTGTTGTTACCTGTGATTGCCTGCTGCCTGTTCTGATCCCGGCTTCCCATAGACTCCGATCCTGCCTGCTGATTCTGTCTGCTGATCTTCCGGTACTACTTGGCTTGTGACCTGACCTCTCTTCTGCCTACCGTATATGCCTGATCTGCCTGATTATTACCGACCCGGCCTGTCTGACCCTGCATCTCGCTCATCCAGCCTGCTACAGCTCCCAGCCCTGCAAGCCTGCATCTGGTACTGCTCTGTGGTTCATCCCAGCCTGCCACCAGTCAAGCATCGTTTCAGCTCATCTACTATCTGCCTGCTGATCACCGCTACTACACGGACTATTGAACTGTTTACAGGCACTCATACCCCATCCTCCTCTTGTGGCTGCTGTATCACTACCAGTAGTCCGCGAGCCGGAGTTGTACGAGAGGCCTTCCTCTACACGTCAGGCTCACATCCCAGGTACGTAACAGCTCCATAGTAGTGCTTTACCCTAAACACCCCCTAAAATGTCTACAAATGTTATCTGTGTCCTTAAATTCTGGCAGTGTGCCAGAGGCTTTTTTTTGGGTCCCAAACTCATTTGGAACCCTCCCTCCCCCCAACTGCTAAGTCAACCCATAACAATCCTCTGCTGACTTTGCCAAACCCATACACACTATACCTACTTCTTTTGTGGTCAGATTTCTGTATGAATTCCCCAAAGCATGTAGTGCATGGGCCTGCCTGAATACTTTCAAATGGTACTGTTTAAAGTTTTTGTATCCTATTATCTTGATAGGCAATTGCAGAATGTTAAAATTGTGCTCCAATTTGGACAGTGTGTATTTATATTTTTGTATTATGACACTTCTTACCTGTCCAGGGGGCTGACAATAGTGTAAGTAAGGAGGGGCTGGCCAAAGTAATACACATTATTTAGACCTTCATCTCTAAATGAAGTGGAGAGGGTTACCTGTCCAAAACATCTCCCCCCCCCTAAAATTTTAACAATGGGCCATCAGAGGGGGTGAGGAATCTGATAGGTGGACCTTATACTTTTGTCTTTAAATACTCCCTAAAATAAATGTTATACTGATGTTGGCCAAGAATGCTTGTGTCTAATCTGCTTTCAATGTTTATGTGCAAAATGACACATTTTTTTATTCTTGTTTGACTCCACAGTTTCCTTCCAACCCATAGGAATGGCAGACTGTGGCCTCCCACTTTGCCCAGCGGTGGGACTTTCCCAACTGCGTAGGGACAATTGAGGGGAAACACGTCCACATAGTCCCACCCCCCCAACTCGGAGTCATACTATTATAATTACAAGGGGTTCAATAGTATTGTGATGTTGGCGGTGGTGTCCGCTACTTACGAGTTCCTGTATGTGGGGAAAAATGGCCGGATGTCGGATGGTGGAGTCATCGCCCAGACCGAGTTCTACAGGCGTCTCCAGAAGGGCAGCTTGGGCTTGCCACCTCCAGAAGACAATGCGGAAGGACTCCCATTCGTCTTCGTTGTGGATGAAGCGTTTGCGCTGGGGGACCATCTTATGCGGCCATTCCCTATGAGGACCCTCACCCCGGACCAGAGGGTTTTTAATTACTGGATGGCCAGAGCCAGAAGAGTGGTAGAGAATAAGTTTGGAATAATGACCAGCCGGTTCCGCCTATTTCTTACACCGATGGCGGAATATATACTCAATCACATCATCCTATGTTGCTGTGTTCTCCACAACTTTTTAAGGAGAAATTCTTTAAACTATGCTGCCTCAGTTGGGCCTGAGGCCGGAATTCATATTGATGAACCAACCCTGACGGTGCTTGAAACTGGCCGTCCTGGCATGCCCCCCCAGAGTGCCCATGAGGTCCGTATAAGATACATGGAATACTTTGCAGGTAGGGGGAACCATCGCTATACCAGACAATGTCTGAGACATTTTTAAAATAAAAATATATTTGAAACTGAACAAATATTTGCTTTGATTTACTGCTTGGCTTTCTTTTAGCTGTCTCCTCGGTTATCTTTTATTAATGTTCTAATTTTTTGGCCTTTTTCTTCAACAGTGCAAACGAAATTTTGTTGACACATGAGGTGACAATCTCTTCTTTGGCTAACTATTATTATTATGTTGTGGGTCTGCTACACACATACCTTGTTTTTTTTGTTAATGTATGTAATGCATTACTGACAAAAATATTAATCATTTTCAACATCATGACTGAAATTTGGGGAGTCATGAAAATGGCGTGATTGTGTAAAATTAGAAAGCACTGTTGGGTGTTATTTACTAAAGAAAAATACACTTTGCACTACAAGTGCACTTGAGACTGCACTGAAACTGCACTTGTAGTGCAAAGTGGAGTTGCCTTTAGTAAATAACCCACATTGTCACTGAAAACAACAACTTTACTACAAAAAATGCTTTTGAGCATTGAAAGAAGCCACACATTGTTGATTATCAATCTTTTTAATCAAAGCACAATCACATGTGCGTTTCTAAAAGGGTTTTTGAACAAACCAACATGTTTGTTGTATAACATTTTTTTAGGTCACATTAAGTAGAAATTGCATTTTAAGGTAAAACAGGCATGTTTAAAACCATAAAACAATACACAACTCTGGAACTTACAAAGTTCAACTTTTATAAAGGCAATATCAGACATGAGTATGTACAAACTGTGTTTGATATTGCGTTCAGCAGATGGGGTGATGTCACCCCTGTAAAAGCCAAATTTAGAAGATGCACACAAATTGCCTAATGTCAACATGTGCTAGCTGCCATCATGGGGGATCAATGGACGTGTTTTGTGGGTGCAACCCTTTCCTCTCAGCTACTTTCTTATTGAGGAAGGGGTTGCACCCACAAAACGCATACATTGATCTCCCGTGATGGCAGATAGCACATGTTGACACACTGTGTGCATCTTCTAAATTTGGCTTTCAACATACGTTAAAAAAAAATTGTCACAAAAAACAGAAGAAATTAGGGATTTTTGGGTGTTTTAGATTCTCCCTAAAACATCAATGATGTTCTGCATTTTGTTTTGAATATCATTGATGTTTTGCTTTAGGTTTTCTAAATCTCTATTACACCCCATTATCTCCCCGATGAGGATCTGGGCACTTTCACTGGTGAAATGACATTCCTCTTCTATAACATCCCCATCACCTACAAAAAACAAAAAAAAAAAACACCATGTATTATAAATATGCAGGCATCCATCTCTTACCTGAGGCTGTGGTCGCAGACTCTCACCTGTTGTGGTGACAATTTCTACAATGTCTCCCTCCTCCTCCTCTGTTTGGGTTTGGGGGATTTCCCCTTCTTCCTGAGGTGGGAGGTCCATGGTCTCCTCTGATGAGTGGTGTCCTCCGAGTCTTTTCCCCCCTATGTGAACAAAAATAGGTATACTTAGCACACAGATATTTGATGGCAGAAAAAGGAATATGAAACATTGCTTGGGTAGTGGGGTACAATTGTCTGTTTTGGCAGAGTTCCAAGCTTTTTTTTTTTCCCTTTGTAAAGCTTGAATACTTACCTGTTTTGTGCAAGCTTCACAGATGGAGACACCCCTATAGTATTCACTGGAGTACCTGTGTGGGCCCCCTAATAAAAAGGGTGTTCTTTTGTCCCACACTAGTGCTCCAGCAACCAGATGTGTAAACAGCTGCTTAGTGTCCTCTCCTTACACAGAATCTAGTTAGCATTTCATTCTAGTTACAAACCCATCTAGACAACAGACTTTTATTAACAGAAGTAGGCCCAAAAAAACGTATTAAACTGCATCTGGCCAAAACATTGAATTTTAGTGGCCGAACGAACAATGTTTCCTACGAACAATTAATACCCATGAACATGAAAGTTGCCATTTTAAAATGTACAGCAGTAAAGAAAAGCACATGGAGCAACACGAACGTCATAAAAAGAAAGAATAGGAACACAGGACAACTACTTACTTTTTTGCATCACTCTCCTCAACCTTCTATACTGATCGTGCTCCCTTAATTTGAGGTCCAACCACCGTTTCCTCAGTTGATCCTTGGATCGTCGTACCCCAAAATTCTTCTGCAGACTCTTCACAACTTTAGCCATGATCTTGGCCTTTCTGACATTTGGGTTTGGGTAAGGTCCATACTTCCCGTCAGTAGTCGGCCCTCTTCAATATCTCCACCATCTCCACCATCTCTACAAAGGCCATATTTGAGGCCTTAAATCTCCTCTGGGATCGTGACGTTTATGTCTCCGGGCTTTCCTCCTCCTCCTCGTTGCTGCTATTATCATGCACCTGTTGTCTCTCCGCCATGTGCTCTCTGACCCTGTGCCAAAAGAGAAGGGGTGGGGAATAGACTAGAAAGAATGTCAGGAGCGGGCGGAGTTTCACGCATGCGCAGTGTATATAAAGCGTAACACGCGTGCGTTGTACGTACGATCTGTGAGCGGAGGAAGGAGTATCGGAAGGGCCGATCGTGATAACGAAGGTATAAGAAGTTTTAACTTGGGCCTATACTGCTTATAGATTGAGGCCTATGTTGGGACAAAATTAGGAGAGTTTAGCCTGACATTAGGGTTTGTCTTGTGTTGTGTCTTGCAGAGAAAATGGATGGCTTCAATGATCACAACTTCCTCCCCCTGTTCATAGACAAATACAGGGAGCTGCCCTGTCTGTGGCAGGTCAAACACCCGCATTATAATCATAAACAAAAGAGGCAGGCAGCGCTGGAGAAACTGCTGGAGTTGGTGAAGCTGGTGGTGCCCACGGCAACCATCCCCTATTTAAAAGCCAAAATTGGTGGCCTGAGGAGCACTTATCTTAGGGAGTGCAAGAAGGTCCAGGATTCCCAGAGATCAGGAGCTGCAGCAGATGACGTTTATGTCCCCAGGCTGTGGTACTATGAGAGACTAAGATTTCTGTCAGACCAGACTAAAGTCAGGGAATCCCTCTCAACCCTTCCTTCCACTCTTCCTTCCACCCTATCTTCCACCCCAGCTGAGGCTTCCGATGTCCAACCTGGGACTTCCAGCCAGGAAGAAGTGGAGGAGCCCAGCTTGAGCCAGGTAGTGAGTTATTCCTAAGAATTACAGGCCTACAATATAAAACGCCAAATTTCCATGCAAAATAATTGTACTTAAATCTGTCCAAACAAGAGTCTAGTAGACATCCCGGGTATGATAAATTTTGAAAAACGAAATCATAAATTATAATATAATAAATAACTATAAATATAAATAATTATAAATAATTATAACAACAAATTAAAATAATAATAATAAAAATTATTCAATAATGTAATCAAATCAAAAACACTGAAATTTGCTCAGTTGCAGAATTGTCGCTGTCATTACTTTCAGTGTTTGATGATGGATTTCCCCACAAATCACTATCGATCAATTCTGCAAGTGATTCTAATTTATTAACGCTGTTTTCTAGCTGGTCTAAAACCACTTTTGATGTAAAGGGACGGTTTTGGTTGCTATGCACAATCTCCAATTTCCAGGCAGAAAGAACAGTATTGATAATATAAAAGTGCATGCAGGGCACTGGACAGACCACTAGGGACAAAAGGGATGTGAAATAAATTGATACAGTAATGTAATCTGTAAGATTACAGTGTACTGTATGTATTGTGTGTTTTACTTTTTGAATCTGGCGCCGTTCTCCGTCCCCGTGCATCGCAAAGCTTGCGAATTTGGCTCCGTGATAGATCGAGCGGAGGGCGGCTCGCACACAGTGCGGGGAGACATTGCAGGATCCTGGGGACAAGGTAAGTAACCTCTTCCTAGATCCTGTGATGCGATCCCGAGTGTGGCTCGGGGTTACCGTTTTTTTAAGGACACACATACCATTTGGACACATTTTAAGGGGGGGGCTTATAAATTAATTTAAGGACACACATACCATTTGGACACATTTTAAGAGGGGGGGGCTTAGAAATTAATTTAAGGACACACATACCATTGGACACATTTTACAGGGGGGGGGGGGGCTTAGAAATTAATTTAAGGACACACATACCATTTGGACACAGGGTAAAGCACTACAATGGAGCTGACCAAATACATTGTTAAGTGATTAGACTAGGTGTATATGGGCCCAGGATAGCATGCTGGGGAGGTTAGTGAAGGCAAATATGCATGAAGGACAAAAAAGGAGCATTAAAAGATAACAGCATGCATGAGGACAAAGGGGACATTCACAGCATATTGCAATCATGGTAATTAGAGATTGAGGAAAGAAATACAATACATTAGCAAACATTAAATACAATAAAATGTGATGTTAAAGGATAAATCTTATCTTAATAATCTTACCTCTGCTCTTCTGCAGGACCTGAAAGATAGCAGAACAGGTCTCTGGGATAATGATCCCTAGAGCCTGGGGGGAGATGCCTGTCAAGAACTTGAGGTCCTGCAGGCTTCTCCCAGTCGCCAAGTACCGCAACGTGGCGACTAGCCTCTGCTCCGGAGTGATGGCTTGCCTCATGCAGGTATCCTGCCTGCTGATATAAGGGGTCAGCAAAGCCAACAAGCGGTGAAAAATGGGGTCCGTCATCCTGAGAAAGTTCCTTAAATCGTCAGGATTATTCTCACTGATCTCACGAAGCAAAGGCATGTGAAAGAATTGGTCACGCTGGAGCAACCAATTCTTGGTCCATGAACTCCTCCCCACCCTGTTCGTGGACTGGGCTTGGTTGAAAGAATTAGCTACAATACCAAGCCCAAGCAAAGCACAAACTCTACGACGAGTACATACACGCAACATGGCTTCAAAACGGTCGGCTGGTCAGAACGAACTTAAACAGAACTCACTGAAGAACACCAAGGCCTGTGAAGAGCGAGCTGAAAATCAGCAACGAGTGCACAAAAACGCACTGAATGAACAAATGCAAACTGACTACACGCACTGAAAAGCACATACAAACCCCACAAGCACAAACTGAACAACAGTTAAACGATCTGAAAAAACACGAGTCTGAAAAGCTCGAATCGTCTCTCACCAAACTTCTACTAACACAAGGTAAACACGAGATTAGCAGAAGGAGCCCAAAGGGTGGCACACTTGCTATTGCACTTCCGTTTTATAGTCCTGTCGTACCTGGTGTACATCACCACGTTCTAGACGGTTGTACTTTGGTGTATTCGTGTGTAGGCAAGTCTGTTTCAGCGGAACTCCTTTGGAACTCCGTAGAAAAGTGCTTCGGGTTGAGTCCGACGAAAAGTCCGCTTGTGTGTACACGGCATAAGGCTACATTCACACCAGTGATTTAGGCCATAGTAAATTGTAGCAGCAGAAATCTTTTGATTCCTGCTGCAGCTGTAAGCGGGTAGGTGCGGCCGCCAGCCCCATTCACTATAATGACTGGTCGTCAGCACTGGCAGGTATTCATGGCTGTCCGCACAGTTAGCAATTACCTGCGATGATCGTTGCTGAACATACACAAAGTGAGTCCAGAAACGATCACCGCAGGTAATTGCTGGCTGTGCAGAGAGCCGCAAATAGCTGTGTGACCTGTTTTTAATGTGAACGGGGCTAGTGGCCGCACCTAGCAATGGCATAGGTATGCTGTTCCTTCAGAGCACATGTGCCGGAGACGTCACTGGCGGCTGTACAAGTCAATGGTGCATGTTTAAGAGATATTTACAGTACCAACAAGTAAGCCCTTACCTTACCTATAAGTAAAACAAACAAAAGGCCTTTACCAGTTACCACTAGGCATGTGCAATTCGTTTCGTTCCGAATTCGTTTTTTAACGAATTTCGACAAATTCGTTAATTCGGGAATATCCGGATTAACGAAAACCCGTTTAACGAATTTTTTCCGAATATTCGTAAATTCGATAAAATTGGACATTCGTAAATTTGGGCATTCGTACATTCGCAATTTACATTCGTACATTCGTGCATTCGTACATTCGTAAATTAGTGAATTCGTAAATTTGTAAATTTGAAAATTCGGAAATCTGAAATAATAGTTAACTAATAATAACTTAACTATTAGTAATTACTAGTAACTTTTAATTTATAGGTATTGTAATTTCCTTTTAAATTTGGCTGTTAGTGAACGTAACACGTACAAATTTATCCGAAGTTATGAATGATCCGAAAAAACGGAATGGAACGTAATGAATTAATAATAATAAATAACAATAATAATAATAACAACGTTTTATTATTATTATTGATTATTAATTTGTACCGTTCCATTTGTTTAGATGCAGCATTCGTTTTGGATAATTCAAAACTTCGGTTAAATTTGTATTTGTTACGTTCACTGACAGTCAAGTTTGAAAGGAAAATACAATACTTATAATTTAATAGTTAGTTACTATTTCAGATTTTTGAATTTTTGGGGTCTTTGGATTTTCAAACTTCGAATTTACAAATTTCCGAATTTTCTAATTTACAAATGTACGATTTTACGAATGTATGAATTTACGAATGTATGAATTTACGAATGTACAAATGTAAAAATGTACGAATGTACGAATGAACGAATGAACGAATGAACGAATGTTCGAATTACGAATGAACGAATGTACGAATGAACGCATTTACGAATTTACGAATGAACGAATTTACGAATCGCGATCATAACGAATGACCCGAAAAACGAAAAAAATAATAAACTAATGAAACGAAAACGAAAATAAACAAATTTTTTTGGTTGTGCACATGTCTAGTTACCACCACTAGAAGAGCTCTCACTCATGGAATGTACTCTATCATGCCTCTCAGAGGACAAAGTGCATGTATTTTGTCCCATTTGGCTAGGTGCAGGGGATGCAGAGCTTGCATGGTAAATGGCATGCCCCCCTTCTGTCCACCCCTGTCCAGCCACACTGGAGATAAATACTTATTAGTTATTAGTTGTGATTGACAGCACTGGTCTTCAGAAGCAGCCATGCCCCCCCCCCCGACTAGCACTCTCAATACACATGCAAGGGGAAGGGGCATGTCAGCACAAATAATGGCACATGTACCCATGTAAAGGTTTGTTTGTTTGTTTTTTAACTGTCTTTTTATTGAAAATATTTTTTTGGATTACAAGATAGAAAGAAGATGCGCTGTAAAACAAGGACAGTCATCATCAAGGATAGTGATCATACAAAACAGCGTTCAAGTATACAATGCATTTCCGGAAGAAATCTGTGTAGGTACGCAGCTGTACGCACATGTTTATAAAATATCCTGCGCATGCGCGGCGCTGAGCGTGATGGACGTCTGAGACTGTAGCTCCGTCCAGCCCGGGAAGATAACGGCTTCAGCAGGGCTAATATCAGCTATTTTCGCAGCGATTTTATCACCCCTCGAGCCCCTTATACCTGGTGCATGCCTGGGAGAAAGAAAAAGCCCAGAGGATCGGCTCAACACACCTTAACACACTATCTCCTCCGCGCCCGTGATCAAGGCAGCATGTCTCAAAATGGCGCTGCGGGAAGAAGCATACCTCCGTCTCCGGCCTCCTCTCCTGGACGTCCCACAGACCAGACACCTCTCCTGGATCCTAGCCGTGAGTACGCTGCATCTCTCACCAAATCAGACCTAGAAAGCAGCCTGGAGGCCATGTATGCAAGGCTTGCGACAAAGTTCCAAACGGAGCTCCACAAAACTTCTCACACACTTTCCCAAGAGATTGCATCCTTGGGCTCCAGGACAGAAAGACTGGAAACGAAGCACGATGAGCTGGCACTAGCTTACAGTGACCTCTCCAGAGAACACGATTCTCTAGCCACTGCCTGCTCCCTGATGCAATCCCAAATTGAGGACCTCGACAACCGCAACAGACGCAACAATCTGCGCATAAGAGGTATTCCAGAATCTGTTACGGATCTCATCCCCACAATAATCCGCCTATTCAAATCTCTGCTCCCAGACACTGATGCCGGAGCGTTCACCTGTGATCGTATTCACAGAGCCCTCAGGCCTAAACCTCCTGAAGATAAGCCTCCCAGGGATATTGTTCTTTGCATGAAGGACTTTCTAACTAAGGAGGAGATCCTCAGAGCTGCTCGCAATCAACAACGCATCACTCTGGACGATCGCACCATCCAAATATATCCTGATATCTCTCCCGCCACCTTGGATAGGAGACGTGGCATGAAAGAAATTACATCTGCCCTTCAAGCAGCTCGCATTCGCTACAGGTGGGGCTTTCCATTCAAGCTGGTAATTCCCCACAATGGCACCACTTACTCTGCCACATCACTCCTGGAAGGTCAAGAAATTCTTGTAAAATTGGGCCTTTTGGATCCGGATGTCATTCGCCGACCCCCTTCTACTCCTAGACCTTCACCCATCTGGCAGACCCCCCCAACCAGGAGAGACAGACGGAGGATCAGATACGACATCGGAGATAGATTTGATGAACCCTTTCCTTGATCGTCTCAGCACAGATGACCACCACAAGATACCCCAGCAACTTGCATCTTCCATTTGATTTCAAGATCCCGGACGTCGGTCCCTTGGAGCTGCGACATGCCCACCCCACCCAGCAGCAGTCTGTAGACTCAGACCTACTTTTTCTTTTATTTTTGGTTTGAGTCATTACTACAGACCTGTTCTCCTTTTAGTTTTTTGGCTTTATATTCACTTGATCTGCAAAGTTCAGAACATTTTCTAAGCTGGGTTTGAGACCTTGTAGTCTCAGTAGTTGGTATTTCGTTTATCAGGTTTATTACAGTCACCTGATCCGATTTCTAGTTATGAAGACTTTTGTGTTGCTATTTGACTTATGGTTTTTTTTATTATCTTCTTTTCCTTTTATTTTTATTTTTCTCCTTTTTAGCCTCAGGTTTCGATCCACCACTATGCTATGTATGCATCGAATATATCATGCTGAAATATTTTGCAGGTTTTTTGCTCTACTAGGCCTCTACGGCTTAATGGTTTTTGGTATGTCACAACCCTCTACCCTCCAGTGCTCGAGTATGTCGGCCCTTCGCTTGTTTCATGGAAAAATAAAATATCCTGCTGACATTCGCTGCGCAATCAAAGGATGGGTCCAATAGCGACGAACTCTGACTCTGGACCTCTCATGCAATTTTCCACGTCATTCTAACCTCATCAAGAGCAATGTCAGGAGCATTTCCTCACATATGCTCATTATGGGATCCATTGCAAAAAAAAAAAAAAGCACAAAAATAGAGGCAAATACAAGTAGACAACTGCTCTCTCTGCTGCTGCTACTCACTCTGGTCAAAATGGCTAAAATAGTTAACTACAATGTTTTTTGAGCTTGGGGAGGGTCTTAAATTAGGTAATCTTAATAAATGCTTCTAGATGCAAACGTGGTTAAACGCGGCTAAACGCAGCATGCAAACGCAGCTAAACGGGCGTTTTAAATGCAGGTTTCAAGGTGTCAAAAAAATTCGCTCAGAGGACTTTGCCTCAGCGTCCCGTGTACATGGGGCCTTAGATTCTGCAAAAGACTTGAGACTGGGGCGGAGGTTCACCTTCCAGCAGGACAATGACCCTAAACATACAGCCAGAGCTACAATGGAATGGTTTAGATCAAAGCATATTCATGTGTTAGAATGGCACAGTCAAAGTCCAGACATAAATCCAATTGAGAATCTGCGGCAAGACTTGAAAATTGCTGTTCAGACGCTCTCCATCCAATCTAACAGAGCTTGAGCTATTTTGTCAGGCACAGGTGGCTATTCCATGGAGTTTTATCATCGATCATTGATGAGCCTTCCTGTGTTTTACATTATGTGAGTTGCTACAATCATGAGCTTAATAGAAAAGTGCACACTTAGAGGCACTACTCTTTTTCCTCTTTTGTCTTCACATTTGTAGAGTGGGAAAGCGAGCGGCCG
The DNA here is from genome assembly GCA_037952835.1 of Lithobates septentrionalis. Classification (NCBI taxonomy): domain Eukaryota; kingdom Metazoa; phylum Chordata; class Amphibia; order Anura; family Ranidae; genus Lithobates; species Lithobates septentrionalis. Next base: position 971,498 of record JBBDGP010000967.1, read on the forward strand.
TAGCTGCACCCTAGGCAGCTGCCTAGTTCGCCTAGTGGTAGCACTGGCCCTGAGTGCAGTCCCAACAGTGCCAACCAGTGCTGCCAATCAGTGCTCATCAGTGCTGCCAATCGGTGCCTCCTATCAATGCCCATTAGTGGAACCTATCAGTGTCCATCCATGCTGCCTACCAGTAAAATAAAGAATATAAAGTGCAATATACTATATATATTCACTGATAGTATATAATGATCAAATTCCTATATAATAAAATATTTCATAAATGCCATAAACTAGCAATAAAGTGTAATGTGCTCCATACAGTGTCCTTGTGAATTCCAATCAATAGTGCAAAAACAGCAAACAGTCTGTTTAGTGATTTGTGAAATCAATATAATTGAAGGTAATATCTTCACCCCGATCCACCTCTGTGCATGTACAGATATCCTCTTGTCACCTCCACCAGTTGTGCCCTCACCTTATAGGCTCAAAATCTGCGCCTTAGATCGCAATCAATCCTCTGATTGGCTTCTTTAAATTTTCTTCCTTTTTAAAGCTCATCCACTCAGGTGTCTCATATCACAGGGTGTGCTCTTTCCTTATTAATTAACATTAGTCTCCACTCCCATCACCCACATGCAAAGTAACAAAAACCTGCAATAGTGCATTACCCTTTTTAAGGATTTATTGGTGTAAAACATAAACAAGTATCACAGATTAAAAACAAGCCTTAATGTGCATATCCACAGGTGCTCTCCTTTCCTTGGTTACTTCCTGGTTCCTGTAATTGTAGCCCCACAGACTATCAGCTGTAACAGCTCAAACATGCAAGGCTCTCCTGTTAATTGTAGTATTGCAGACAGCCTCATCAGTGCCCACCAGTGCTGCCTCATCAGTGCCCACCAGTGCTGCCTCATCAGTGCCCGCCAGTGCTGCCTCATCAGTGCCCGCCAGTGCTGCCTCATCAGTGCCCACCAGTGCTGCCTCATCAGTGCCCACCAGTGCTGCCTCATCAGTGCCCGCCAGTGCTGCCCTATCAGTGCCCACCAGTGCCGCCTCATCAGTGCCCACCAGTGCTGCCGATCAGTGCTGCCTCATCAGTGCCCATCAGTGCTGCCTCATCAGTGCCGCCTCAGTGCCCACCAGTGCTGCCTCATCAGTGCCCACCAGTGCCGCCTCATCAGTGCCCACCAGTGCCGCCTCATCAGTGCCCACCAGTGCTGCCGATCAGTGCTGCCTCATCAGTGCCCATCAGTGCTGCCTCATCAGTGCCGCCTCAGTGCCCACCAGTGCTGCCTCATCAGTGCCCACCAGTGCCGCCTCATCAGTGCCCACCAGTGCCGCCTCATCAGTGCCCACCAGTGTTGCCTCATCAGTGCCCACCAGTGCCGCCTATATCAGTGCCCATCTGTGAAGGAGAAAAATTACCTGTTTGCAAAATTTTATAACAAACTTTGAAAAACGTCCCCCCCCAAAAAAAATTTCGGCCAATTGTCGTTTGTTTAGCAAAAAATAAAAACTCATTGGTGATTAACCACTTCAATACCGGGCATTCGCACCCCCTTCCTGCCCAGGCCAATTTTCAGCTTTCAGCGCTGTACATTTTCAATTGCGCGGTCATGCAACACTGTACCCATATGAAATTTTGATCATTTTTTTTCCCCACAAATAGAGCTTTCTTTTGGTGGTATTTGATCACCTCTGCGGTTTTTATTTTTTGCGCTATAAACAAAAAAAAGAGCGACACATTTGAAAAAAATACAATATTTTTTACTTTTTGCTATAATAAATATCCCAATTTTAAAAAAAAATAATAATAATAATTTCTTCCTTAGTTTAGGCCAATATGTATTCTACATATTTTTGGAGAAAAAAAAATCGCAATAAGCTTATATTGATTAGTTTGCACAAAAGTTATAGCGTCTACAAAATAGGTTATTGATTTTATGGAATTTTTATTATTATATTTTTTTTACTAGTAATGGCAGTGATTTTTGTCAGGACTGTGATATTGCGGCGGACATATCGGACACTTTTGACACTATTTTGGGACCACTGACAATTTTACAGCGATCAGTGCTATAAAAATGCACTGATTACTGTGTAAATGTCACCGGCAGGGAAGGGGTTAACACAAGGGGGAGATCAAGGATTTAAATATGTTACCTAGGGAGTGATTCTAACTGTGGGGGGAGGGGACTGACTGGGGGGAGGTGACCGATCGGTGTCCTTATATACAAGGAACACATGATCAATCTCCTCTCCCCTGACAGGATGCGGATCTGTATATTTACACACACAGATCCACGTTCCTGTTCTGTGACCGGCAATCGCAGCAGTCCAGTGGCTACCAGGCACGCGCATCGGCTCCTGAGTGACGCGGCGGGTGCGCTCGCCCGAAACTGCCAGGAAGCCGAGGACGTCATATGACGGCCGCCCAGGATGCCAGAGCCACCTTGCGGCCGTCATATGTTTATATGTGGGATGGGAAGTGGTTAAATACCACCAAAAGAAAGCTCTATTGATAAAAAAAAAAATGATAAAAATGTCATTTGGGTAGAGGGTTGCATGACTGAGTAATTGTCATTCAAAGTGTGACAGCGCTGAAAGCTTAAAATTGGTCTGGGCAGGAAGGGGTAAAAATGCCCTGTATTGAAGTGGTTAATGCGCATGAAAATGGGTGCCAAAAGCAGGCAATTCACACCCAAGTTCCGGGCATTTTGATACATGTTTTACTTGTTAACGGTTCCTCAAATAAAAAAACAAGGCGAATAACTGTCAATGCATGCAAAATAATGTGACACAATGTATTGTGCTGAGAACAGGCCCGACTTATACCAGGCAACGGAGGCAAACCGTATGTGAAGACCGTGCGGTGTCTCAGAGCCCGGCCCGCATACATAGCACTGTACGCCCCGGGGTGAGGGGCTCCTTCCCGGGGACGTGCGGAGGCGGTAGAGCCCGGCCAGGGGGGCGCCGTCCTCCAGTACCGTACATTCTTTTCTGGCTGCGCCACTATTCGGAGGTGTGCGGTAATGATGGCGGCGCTCTGGGAGCTTGGCTCAGGCCGGCCGCTGTGCTGTGTGGTATGAGTCGCTGTGTGAGCCGAGCCTCCTCTCTTATTTACATTGGACGGCTGACGTGCTGCATGCATGTAGAACACGGACGTGTCACTTCGGCTGGGATCTGTCGTTGTGTGCCGTAGAAGGACGGGGCAAGCGGCGGCACGATGGGCCTACTGGAGAGACTGAGGAAGGAATGGTTTATAATGGGGATCATACTGGTCATCACTGCCGCCAAACTGGAGCCGTCCATCGGAGAGAAAGGGGGTGAGTGTGTGTGTGGGATACATAGTACTCCGATGTGAGGGGGGCCGGGGAGTGACACCCCATGTATAGCGGGCTATGGAGCACCCCACAACCCTGACACGTCTCCTTCCACCCACTACCGGGGGGACCCCACATAACCCTCTCTCCATTCATTCATATATATATATGTACACTCTTCCATACTATATACAGTCTACACCATAGATACTAGGACAGGACTAGAGATATACAGTCTATACTACACATGTATCAGGATACTATATACAGTCTATACTATTTGTATTAGAACAATATATATACAGTCCATACTATATATGTGCTAGGACATATATACAGTCTATACTACACATGTACTAGGACACTATATATACAGTCTATACTATATATGTATTAGGACACTATATATACAGTCTATACTATATATGTATTAGGACACTATATATATACAGTCTATACTATATGTATTAGGACACTATATACAGTCTATACTATATACGTATTAGGACACTATATATACAGTCTATCTATACTATATACATATTAGGACACTATATACGGTTTATACTATATGTACTAGGACACTATATATACAGTCTATACTACATATGTATTAGGACACTATACATACAGTCTATACTATATACGTTTTAGGACACTATATATACAGTCTATCTATACTATATACATATTAGGACACTATATACGGTTTATACTATATGTACTAGGACACTATATATACAGTCTATACTATATATGTACTAGGACACTATATATACAGTCTATACTACATATGTATTAGGACACTATATATACAGTCTATACTATATATGTACTAGGACACTATATATACAGTCAATACTACATATGTATTAGGACACTATATACAGTCTATACTATATATGTACTAGGACACTATATATACAGTCTATACTATATATGTATTAGGACACTATATATATATACAGTCTATACTATATATGTATTAGGACACTATATATATATATATATATATATATATATATATATATATATATACAGTCTATACTACATATGTATTAGGACACTATATATATACAGTCTATACTATATATGTATTAGGACACTATATACAGTCTATACTATATACGTATTAGGACACTATATATACAGTCTATCTATACTATATACATATTAGGACACTATATACGGTTTATACTATATGTACTAGGACACTATATATACAGTCTATACTATATATGTACTAGGACACAATATATACGGTCTATACTATATATGTACTAGGACACTATATATACAGTCTATACTACATATGTATTAGGACACTATATATACAGTCTATACTATATACGTATTAGGACACTATATATACAGTCTATCTATACTATATACATATTAGGACACTATATACGGTTTATACTATATGTACTAGGACACTATATATACAGTCTATACTATATATGTATTAGGACACTATATATACAGTCTATACTATATATGTATTAGGACACTATATATATACAGTCTATACTATATGTATTAGGACACTATATACAGTCTATACTATATACGTATTAGGACACTATATATACAGTCTATCTATACTATATACATATTAGGACACTATATATACAGTCTATCTATACTATATACATATTAGGACACTATATACGGTTTATACTATATGTACTAGGACACTATATATACGGTCTATACTATATATGTACTAGGACACTATATATACAGTCTATACTACATATGTATTAGGACACTATACATACAGTCTATACTATATACGTTTTAGGACACTATATATACAGTCTATCTATACTATATACATATTAGGACACTATATACGGTTTATACTATATGTACTAGGACACTATATATACAGTCTATACTATATATGTACTAGGACACTATATATACAGTCTATACTACATATGTATTAGGACACTATATATACAGTCTATACTATATATGTACTAGGACACTATATATACAGTCAATACTACATATGTATTAGGACACTATATACAGTCTATACTATATATGTACTAGGACACTATATATACAGTCTATACTATATATGTATTAGGACACTATATATATATACAGTCTATACTATATATGTATTAGGACACTATATATATATATATATATATATATATATATATATATATATATATATATATATATATATATATATATATATATATATATATACAGTCTATACTACATATGTATTAGGACACTATATATATACAGTCTATACTATATATGTATTAGGACACTATATACAGTCTATACTATATACGTATTAGGACACTATATATACAGTCTATCTATACTATATACATATTAGGACACTATATACGGTTTATACTATATGTACTAGGACACTATATATACAGTCTATACTATATATGTACTAGGACACAATATATACGGTCTATACTATATATGTACTAGGACACTATATATACAGTCTATACTACATATGTATTAGGACACTATATATACAGTCTATACTATATACGTATTAGGACACTATATATACAGTCTATCTATACTATATACATATTAGGACACTATATACGGTTTATACTATATGTACTAGGACACTATATATACAGTCTATACTATATATGTACTAGGACACTATATATACAGTCAATACTACATATGTATTAGGACACTATATACAGTCTATACTATATATGTACTAGGACACTATATACAGTCTATACTATATATGTACTAGGACACTATATATACAGTCTATACTATATATGTATTAGGACACTATATACAGTCTATACTACATATGTACTAGGACACTATATATAGTCTATACTATGTCTGTGAACGGTGTCTGTGTTTTTTTTTTTTGTTTACATTTTTATTATTTTTTACAATAATATATTTTTTAATTATTTATTGCAATATGTGTTTTTTTTTAATCAGCCCTGTTGGGGGGCTTTGGTGAGATATCAGAGGTCTTAACAGACCCCTGATATCTCCCCCTTGAGACAGAGAAAGAGACAGAGGATAGAGATTCCCCAGTCCCTTTCTCTGCAGCCTCAGTTGCACTGAGAATGAATGGAGAGAAGACAGCGGCTCCTCTCCATTCATAAACTGACACATCATAATCACAGGAGATTACAATGTTTCAGTTATGTGAATGGACAGTCAGCCGACTCTGTGCATTCAAACAGCGGAGAGGGACAGCAGAACAGAGGGGGACAGAGGAAGAGAGAGGGACAGCAGAACGGAGGGGGACAGAGGAAGAGAGAGGGACAGCAGAACGGAGGGGGACAGAGGAAGAGAGAGGGACAGCAGAACGGAGGGGGACAGAGGAAGAGAGAGGGACAGCAGAACGGAGGGGGACAGAGGAAGAGAGAGGGACAGCAGAACGGAGGGGGACAGAGGAAGAGAGAGGGACAGCAGAACGGAGGGGGACAGAGGAAGAGAGAGGGACAGCAGAACGGAGGGGGACAGAGGAAGAGAGAGGGACAGCAGAACGGAGGGGGACAGAGGAAGAGAGAGGGACAGCAGAACGGAGGGGGACAGAGGAAGAGAGAGGGACAGCAGAACGGAGGGGGACAGAGGAAGAGAGAGGGACAGCAGAACGGAGGGGGACAGAGGAAGAGAGAGGGACAGAGGAAGAGAGAGGGACAGAGGAAGAGAGAGGGACAGAGGAAGAGAGAGGGACAGCAGAACGGAGGGGGACAGAGGAAGAGAGAGGGACAGCAGAACGGAGGGGGACAGAGGAAGAGAGAGGGACAGCAGAACGGAGGGGACAGAGGAAGAGAGAGGGACAGCAGAACGGAGGGGGACAGAGGAAGAGAGAGGGACAGCAGAATGGAGGGGGACAGAGGAAGAGAGAGGGACAGAGGAAGAGAGAGGGACAGAGGAAGAGAGAGGGACAGAGGAAGAGAGAGGGACAGCAGAACGGAGGGGGACAGAGGAAGAGAGAGGGACAGCGGAATGGCGGGACAGAGGAGCGGAGGGGGACAGCGGAACGAAGAGGGACAGCGGAGAGGGACAGCAGAGGGAGACAGCAGAGGGGGACAGAGGGACAGCGGAGGGGGCATGGAGGATGCGGTGAATGTCACTAAGCAGCTGAAAGCCGCGGGGGGAGAAGCTTGTAACTGCGCCGATCACTGCTGACTGTCAAGGTATCGGCTGAAGCATCTTGGGCAAATGCTCGGTATCGGGACAACCCTACTATATACGTATTAGGACACTATATATACAGTCTATACTATATATGTATTAGGACACTATATACAGTCTATACTATATATGTGTTAGGACACTATATACAGTCTATACTATATATGTGTTAGGACACTATATATACTACACATGTACTAGGACACTATGTATACAGTCTATACTATATATGTATTAGGACAATATATATACAGTCTATACTATATATGTACTAGGACAATATATATACACTCTATACTATATATGTATTAGGACACTATATACACTCTATACTATATATGTATTAGGACACTATATACACTCTATACTATATATGTATTAGGACACTATATACAGTCTATACTACATATGTATTAGGACTCTATATACAGTCTATACTATATATGTATTAGGACACTATATACAATCTATAGTATATATGTATGTACTATGACAGTACACAGTGCCTTGAAAAAGTATTTATACCCCTTGACATTTTTTACATTTTCTCATGTTACAACCAAAAACGTAAATGGATTTTATGTGACAGACCAACACAAAGTGGCACATAATTGTGAAGTGGAAAGAAAATGATAAACGGTTTTCAAAATTGTTTACAAATAAATATGTGAAAAGTATGACGTGCATTTGTATTCAGCCCCCCTGAGTCAATACTTTGTAGAACCACCTTTCACTGCAATTACAGCTGTAAGTCTTTTTGGGGATGTCTCTACCAGCTTTGTACATCTAGAGAGGAACATTTTTGCCCATTCTTCTTTGCAAAATAGCTCAAGCTCTGTCAGATTGGATGGAGAGCATCTGTGAGCAGCAATTTTCAAGACTTGCCACTCTCCTTGTCTGGCCCATCAGTTTAGGTGGACGGCCATGTCTTGGTAGGCTTGCAGTTTTGCCATACCCCCTTTTTTTTTTTTCATTTTCAGGTGATGGGTTGAACAGTGCTCCATGAGATATTCAAAGCTTGCGATTTTTTTTTTAACTAACTCTGCTTTAAACTTCTCCACAACTTTATCCCTGACCTGTCTGGTGTGTTCCTTGGCCTTCATGATTTTGTTTGTTTACAAAGGTTCTCTAACAAACCTGTGAGGGCTTCACAGAACAGCTGTATTTATACTGAGATTAAATTACACACAGGTGAACTTTTTATTAATTAGGTGACTTCTGAAGGCAATTGGTTCCACTAGATTTTAGTTGGGGGTATCGGAGTAAAGGGGCTGAATACAAATGCACGCCACACTTTCACATATTTGTTTATATAACATTTTCCTTCCACCTCCATGGAGTGTCCGCTCAGGTCCGCCTGTCAGTTTTTTATGCGGACCTGAACGGACACTCCATGGAGGCCTATGGAGCATCGGATGTCAGCGGTGACATGTCCGCTGACATCCGACCCGCTCCGATCCGAAAAAGTGTAACGGAGGAAAACCCCACTTTTCCATCCGTTATCGGATCGGATCAGGTGACGACGAACTCTACAGTCCGTCATCATCCGATCCCCCATAGGGGAGAGCGGCGCTCTGACAGGTCCATCGCTGCACAGTGTGCAGCGATGGACCTGTCATCTTCCTGCTCAGCGGGGATCTTTCGATGTGAAAGAGCCCTTAGTCTTTAAAGCAGTTGTACAGTCCGTGTGAAAGAGGCCTAAGCCTTTTTCTGACACTTGTTTCTTACAAAGTTAAAATCAGTATTTTTTGCTAGAAAATGACACTATCTACAGTCCATACTATACTGTATACATACTGTGGTAGTATATGCAGTTTGAACTATATGTGCTATGGCACTACATACAGTCTGTACTAAACAGTATGTGCTATGACAGTATATGCAGTTTGTTCTGTATATGTACTATGCCAGTATATATGGTCTGTACAAATAGGTGCTATTTTTGTACGATGAAGCTGCATACATTCTAATATAAATATACATAAATATATATAATGTATTTTGACATTACATACAGTCTGTAGCATATACAGTCTGTAGGATGTGTACTATGACATTGTATACAGTCTGTACTGTGTACGTAGAATGACGCTGCATGTACTCTGACACAACACACAATATGTACAGTATATATAGTCACTGCTCACCTGGACATGTATGATTGATAATAAAAAAAATAAAAAATGCAGCGCTTAAGGAATACAAACCCCCCCCAGGAGCACCTTAGGAGTAAGCATTCAAAAGATGAATAATAAGTGATACAAATATGATGGTGTGTGCAAATATACAATAAAAGTGACAAGTGCAAAAAAAAATATATATAAAAAAAAAAAAAATCAACTCATGTATGCATGACACACACAAAAGCTGAAGGCGCAACCCTTAATTTACTCCTTAATCAGCCCTAATTAACTCCTTATTCTCCATTTAATTATTTTTTCTGCTATATTTTTTGCTTTCACCTCTATTTTATAAACTATTAGCCCTGGTTCACATGTTGAATCAGAGGCAATTGCCGTCAATGGCATCGTCCTAATAGTTTCTGTACTACTTTTTGCGATTTCGGGCTGCGATTTACATTGACATCTGGGCAGAAACCCGCACAGATGTCTCTGAAATCGCGACCAAAATCGGGACTTACATACGGGAGTGAAATCATGCGAGTTCAGCTGAACTCGCACTGCTTCATTCCCGCAGCTCAGTGTGAACCTGGGCTAAATAAATTAAAACTTTTATTTGCTTTGTTCCTTAATATTTTTACACCTTTAACATATATTTACATGTTTCACATTGAGAAAAGCACAAAATTAAGCACCTCGTTTTTACCGCGATTTTGTTCAAGTCACCAATGTAAAATGCAGAAAAACGCCTGCAATCTGCCCCAAAGAAGCTCATGTTCTTTTTTGAGCTTAGAGCGTTTTTCAGGCGTTTTTTTCTTCAGGTGATAAAACGCTCACATGGGAACAGGAGCCAATGAAATGAATGGGATTTTGCTTGTTGGTTTTTCAGGCGTTTTTTTCGGGCGTTTTACGAGCGTTTTATGAGCCGAAAACACTCGGGTGTGAATGCAGCCTAAATCATTTTTCAATGCTTTGTACCATTGCTGACAGCTGAAGTGTAAACACAACAATTGTGTTAGGTATCAGTTATTGGTATCGGCGAGTACTAAAAAAAAAAAAAAAAAGTATCGATACTCGTTAAAAAATTGGTAGATCCCTCCCTACTATTTTTGGTAGCATAATTATTCATGTGGAATCTATGTTCCTTGCTAAAGAACAATTTTTTTTTTTAAAGTTATGGGTGAAGTTCCACTTTAAGATGGGTACACACTATAAGAAAATCAGGCAAACGATTGTCTGGATTTCTTTGGTGTTTCACAGGAGGTCGAAACCGAGAATGGCACTAATGTTCGAAAATTCTCATACGACAAAGACTTTTTTTGCTTAGTGTTTCTGATCATGCACAGTACACCTTAACCAGTTACCGCCCGGCCTATAGCAAAATGATGGCCGGGCGGTGGTTCAGTTATCCTGACTGGGCGTCATATGACGTCCAGCAGGATAGCAGCTGCCGCGCGCCCGTGGGGGAGCGCATCGCGGCGATCGCTGGTGCGATGTGTCAGTCTTCGGCAGCGGTGCCCATTGATTTCAATGGGCGGGGGGAGGAGGAGCGGTGTATACACAGCTGCAAACATTCCGCTTGCTGGACTTTTTCTAACGTCCTGCAAGCGCACCGCCCCAGTGTGAGAGCACTCAGGATCTCACACTAGGGCTGCAGGGGAGGCTTTTTTCAGGCGCTTTACAGTCGCTATTTTTAGCCCTTTTAGCTCCTGAAAAGACACCTCAGTGTGAAAGGGGTCTAAGTGATGCCCTTTATTGGCCAACTTGCGTTATTAGAGATGCAAGCTTTTGGGGTAACTCGGACCATCTTCAGACTTTATACATTTCTGAAATGTCTCTGTTTTGGTTTTTGGTAGTTTCATTTGGTATTCGCGATCCTTTTTTTATCTATATAATGGTTTCCTATATAATCTATAGTGCTGGTAATATATGTAGGGGCTGATGCATGACGCTATCTATGTTTATAATTTTTATAAAATTAAATCTAACAAGTGATTGTAAGGATGAGCTCAGGCGTGTTCACAACCCGCCTTTGCAGAACCCACCAGGAAGTCGGCACTGCACAGCGCTAATCACAGGCAGTGAGACATTTCTCGGTCTCTGCAGCCGCAGATCGTGAAAATGTCTCGCTGCTTATGATTAGCGCTGTGCAGTGCCGACTTCCTGGCGGGCTCTGCGGGTTGCGAACACGCCTGAGCTCATCCTTGCTTTGTTAGTAGAGGTGCATTTGTATTATATTTTAACTTTTTCATTATTATCCTGAATTTAAATGAATATGAATTTATTGTTGGCCATTATCGGCACCTTTAGCACAAGAAAAGCTCAAGAAAAATGCATCCTTTATAATTCTATGTAAACCTTCACACTGGTCTGTTGTGCTTCTGTTGTGGTGTTAAAAATCTTACTTGTTGCATTTTTGGTCGGTTAAGAAAATCACACCAAAAACGCACCTCCCTGTTGAAATACACAGCAAGAAAGCATCAATAACGCACCTGTGATGTGATTTTTGAATCACATGACTTATGAAAAACACACCCTTAGAGCCCTTTCACACTGGGGCGGGGGGTGGCGTCGGCGGTAAAACGCCGCTATTATTAGCAGCGTTTTACCGTCGGTATGCGGCTGCTAGCGGGGCGGTTTTACCCTCCGCTAGCGGCCGAGAAAGGGTTAAATACCACCGCAAAGCGCTTTGCCGGCAGTATAGCCGCGCCATCCCATTGATTTCAATGGGCAGGAGCGGTATACACACCGCTCCTTCACCGCTCCGAAGATGCTGCTGGCAGGACTTTTTTTACCATCCTGCCAGCGCATCGCTCCAGTGTGCAAGCCCTCGGGGCTTGCACACTGGAATGCAAGCAGCGGCACTTTCGGGTCGGTTTGCAGGCGCTATTATTAGCGCAATAGCGCCTGCAAACCGCCCCAGTGTGAAAGGGCTCTAAGCAGGGTAAAATCAGGGCAAAATCGCATGCTTTTTTTGGCGCCATTATCGGTACCTTTTTCTTTATCGGCAAAATGCCGAAAATACGGTGCTTGTCTAATTGTTAGGATTAGGGATTGATTTACTAAAACTGGAGAGTGCAAAATATGGTGCAGCTTTGCATAGAAACCATTTCGCTTCCAGGTTTTAGTGTCTAACCCCAGCTGAACAAGCTGACGTTAGAAGCCAATTGGCTACCATGCACAGCTGCACCAGATTCTGAGTTCACCAGTTTTAGTAAATCTCCCCCAGTGTTTCCATTTTCTCTGGCCTGCAGGTTTTATGCATTATTTTCTCTGGATTTTTCATTCACACTTTGCAGAGCAGAAACTTGTGTTCTCGCACACATTATTTGTTTTTTTGTTTTTTGCACGTTTTTTCATGTGTTTGGGGATCTACTTGAATGGGCTGTCCTGCACACACCAAAGAAGCTCCAGAACATTCTCGGGTGTGGAGCATGGTGCATATTTTTTCAGCACGTGTGCTTGCCCCAAAGCAACAACGTGCATCTGCTAGCCACACTGTGGTACCATGCGGCTTGGTGGAAGCAAATGCACCGCATCTACTGGATGCGTTTGGGGTGCCAGTAACAATAAATGGTACCTGTGCGCACCTACCAAGAGAAGTACAGTGCAGGAAACTTGCTTTATCGCACTGCATTCTATTGTGAACCGGCTCGAAGTAAAAACCCAACCGTTTTTTCATCTTTTTTTCCTCTCTATGTTCAAAATATTAAAAAAAAAAAAAAAAAAAAAAAAAGAACGTTGTCTGGAGTTGGGACTTTATATGACTTCTTAAGCCCTTGGGGACACTGGGACGTTGCGTTTCAGTATATCCCTCCTGATGCTTTAGTGCATCCCAGAAGGGACAGGTGCAGCATCCAGCTCCGCTGCCTGTCAGCCTGCCTTTCTGTGGCAGGCTGCGACTGAATGTGGCTGAAAGCTGTACCCAGTGGCACCAGCGTTTAGGGCCCTGTCCATTTAGCGACAAGATTCTGGAATGAAGGCCCATTGTGTACCTGTGTTCTTTTTGAATATGCAACAATACTGTCACCTGTAACATAGATACTTTATAGTTATGTTGCTGTAAAAGGTCTGGTCTATACAATTGTGATTTCAGATTCAGCGAGTCGTACAGATTCACATGACAATTGAAATCGCATTGATTTTAATGGTGCCAGTTCACATCAATGCAACGCAGCCGCAATCTGACTTTGGGGGAAGGTACCTGTACTACTTTGGTGCAATGCAGTGTTATGTATGTATGTATGTATGTATATATATGTGTGTGTGTGTGTGTGTGTGTGTATGTATGTATGTATATATATATATATATATATATATATATATATATATAATATATGTGTGTGTGTGTATATATATCTCATAGACTTCAATCAGAATCACATGTACACACGTTTTTGATGCCTCTCTAATGCGTTCCACTACATAATCGCATTGGAAATTGGATGAAATCGCAGTTGCATCAGTGTGAACCAGGCCTAAGATGCAACCCATCATGCATATTTAGCCGTGAGTAAAATATTTATGAAAAGCGCGTGCAGCAATATGATTAAAACTTTTATGTGCTCTAATCATGTAATCGCTCATACAATATACGCCTGCAGCTGGCTGCCTTGACATAGCACTTAAACTTGTCATGAAATGCTTTCTAAAACTGACTCACTGCATGAATCTAACTGCTGCTTCTAATCCCTAGACCATTCTACTTCTGACAGTGTATAGTATACACGATCTCCTACTCTCTCTGTATTCTTGTGTGCGTATGTGTATACGCACACATTGAGCAGTAATCTAGATGTTGACACCTTGGAGAATTTGGGACTTCATAAAAGGGTAATTCTAGTATTTTGCAGAAAAATGGGGGCATGAGAAGATGAACATAGTAATTTGAAGTAGAACTAAAGTTCTGCTTTTCCCAAACAGCAAGTTTATTACTGCAACTATCTACCTGCTCACTGCCTTCTCTGGCATGCACAACTTGGCTTACACCTTCAGGCTTAGTCTCTGTGCCAGAATGACTGAGTACTGCACATACACAGGAGTGACATCATCCCACGCCATCCAATGAAGATGGATGAGGACTGGCATGCAGCAGAAGATTCAAGTGCTTGTGAGGGACAGGACCAATGGAGCAAAGGTGGCTTTAGTTCTCCTTAAATGTCTTTCCTATTTTTTTTAGGCTCCGTTCACATCTAGGCATTGCTATTTTTGCAGGCGTCTTTTCTGGCATTTGTGCTGCGTTTTTGTGCAGACGTTTTGAGTTGGCAAGTGACTGATGAAAAGCAGTTAAACGCCTGTAATCTGCTAAAAAAAATCTCATGTACTTGTTTGAACGACAGGCGTTTTGCTTAAGGCGACAGAATGCTCAGATGTGAACAGGGGCCATTGAAATGATTGGGATTTGTCTTGTTTGGCGTTTTTAGAGCTGAGGCTTAGAACAGAAAATCGCCCAAAAACGCCTAGATGTGAACGGAGCCTAAGGGAAGTTGTCAGGCTGGGTTCAGACTGTGGTGCATGGATGATGCACATTGGTGTGCTACGGTGCAATTTATTCTTCATGGCACCCCAACACACATTGCCGGTGGATGTGATATATATAGATATATATATATTAGAGCTGCGGAAATTAATGATTAATTCCTCGATTAATCTTTAATTTTTTTGATCGGTAGGCTGCCTGCCCTGGGGCCACTTTGGGCCAAGCTGTGGCCGCTCCCTCCTCCTCCACTATATGTCATACACAGTCTGCGCGCATCTCCCACTGTGTGTCTCCGAGCTGAGTGTGTAAACTTTGGCCGCGCTGTGAGAAAAGTCCCGCCCTCCTCCTAGATCAGCTCGTTTGATAGACGCAGTGTTCTGTCTATCACATGAGCTGATCTAGGAGGATGGTGGGACTTTTCTCACAGTGCGGCCAAAGTTTTCACACTCAGCTCCGAGACACACAGCGGGAGATGCCCGCAGACTGTGTAATCCAGGCACAGGCACTGACTGCAGTGAGGCTGCGATTATGGGCACGGCGAGGCTGCGATTATGGGCACGGCGAGGCTGCGATTATGGGCACGGTGAGGCTGAGCTTATGACGTGTGACGTCCTAGCCATGCTCCGCTATGTCCGGCTTCGGCCATTGCCATAACAACGGGGCTAAATCAGCTAATAGTAGTTGGATCTGTATGTGCGTTTACAATTGAAATTAATCGATTAAAAATAAATAAATAAATCGATTAATCGAACACGAAACTTTTAATCAGTAACAGCCCTCATATATATATATTTGAGGATTAATTTCATTATTGAACAACTACTGTGCTCTCGGTCGATCCAAAATGTTAATAAACCTCAAACCTGAATATTTAACCACTTGACGACCGCTCACTGTATATGTACGTCATTTTTTTGAAGATGGATATCTCGGTAACGGCAGCAGCTGCTGCCACAACCGAGGTATCCATCTTTACAGTGAGCGGTTCTGTACACGATAACGGGGGTCTCTGCGGCGGGATCACCGTTATCGGCGGCGGGAGAGGTGCCACCCCCCTCCCGCCGCTCTCCCGCGCCCTCCGCCCGCTTACCGGAGCCGTCGGTAGCGGCGGAGGAGATCGGGTCCTGTCACTGCTTCGGTATAGAGACGAGTGAGGCCAAGATGGCCCCCACCCATCTCTATACCATGTGACGGCCGGAGCGACGTCATTACGACGGCTCCGCCCACTTCTCTTAAAGGCACAATTTTTGGTGTCATTTTTTTAAACAACTTTTTTTTTTTTTTCTTTTTTTTTTTTGCATTTTAGTGTAAATATGAGATCTGAGGACTTTTTGACCCCAGATCTCATATTTAAGAGGACCTGTCCTGTTTTTTTTCTATTACAAGGGATGTTTACATTCCTTGTAACAGGAATAAAAGTGATCCAAAAATTTTTTTTTTTAAAACAGTGAAAAAATAAATAAAATAAAGTAAAATAAATAATAATAAAAAAAAATAATTTTTTTTAAAGCGCCCTGTCCCGACGAGCTCGCGCGCAGAAGCGAACGCATACGTGAGTAGCGCCCGCTTATGAAAACGGTGGTCAAACCACACATGTGAGGTATCGCCGCGACCGGTAGAGCGAGAGCAATAATTCTAGCCCTAGACCTCCTCTGTAACACAAAACATGCAACCTGTCGAATTTTTAAACGTCGCCTATGGAGATTTTTAAGGGTAAAAGTTTGACGCTATTCCACGAGCGGGCGCAATTTTGAAGTGTGACATGTTGGGTATCAATTTACTTGGCGTAACATTAAATTTCACAATATAAAAAAAAATTGGGCTAACTTTACTGTTGTCTTATTTTTTTATTCAAAAAAGTGAATTTTTTCCAAAAAAAGTGCGCTTATAAGACCGCTGCGCAAATACGGTGCAAAAAAAAGTATTGCAATGACCGCCATTTTATTCTCTAGGGTGTTAGAAAAAAAACCATATATAATGTTTGGGGGTTCTAAGTAATTTTCTAGCAAAAAAACCTGTTTTAAACATGTAAACACCTAAAATCCAAAACGAGGCTGGTAATTAAGTGGTTAAGAAATAAAAGTTTTTGGTTTTACCTTTCTTAGGAGAATATCTATATGTGCACAATTATTGGGCAACTATTAGCATGCAAAATTAATATGCAAAGAAATGAACCTCATGCAACTAATTGTGCCTGACCGCACAAATGCACTTCTGGAAGAATGGTCACACATTCCCATAGACATGCTCCTAAACCTTGTGAACAACCTTCCCAGAAGAGTTGAAGCTGTTATAGCTGCAAACGGTGGGCCAACTCAATATTGAACCCTACGAACTAAGACGCCATTAACGTTCATGTGCGTGTAAAGGCAGGCGTCACAATACTTTTGGTAATATAGTGTATATGCAGTGTGAATGCAATGCAATTTTAAAGAGTCGTGTGCGAGTTTTGAGCCAAGCGGTGTGATTTTTAGCTCTATAGACTAGAATGGGAACTGCATGTAAATCGTTATCTGTCCTAACATAACACGATTCCAGTACGTTTTTGAGAAAGAAATTCAGTTTTATGGCTAGCATTACTGTTGCTCTTGTTCCCCAGTCCCCCTTCCAGGGTTTCTTCTGCTACTCTTGGCATCTATCAATGTGGGCTTTTGAGTGTAGCAGTCGGGGCCTGGTTTCCTGTCTACAGATCCAGGGGCTTGAGTTCTCGGTGATCTCTTTCCAGAAGTCTTTTATACTAACATGAACTTGCAGGATGCCTATGTGAACATCTCTGTCTGTCATCACCCTCAGAAGTTCTGCAGCCTCGGCTGGAAAGGGCCTTTTTTTTTTTAGCAGCGATAGAATTGACAAGACTCCAGCAAGAGAGTGAAGCAATATACTCAGAAGGTATTAAGGCTTATTTCACACCTGGGTGTTTTGGGATTGCGGCAAAATCGCTACGATTCTGCCCGTGATCTCAAAATGCACTACAATTGCAAAAAGCAGGTTTAGGTGCTATTATTTTCAATGGCACCTAAAACGCGGTGCAGTTTTGCAACGATTATCGTGCGGCAAATCGCATTGTGTGAAGCTTGTCACCCTTAAAAGGAGCAGGGACTTCTTTTGGACGACAAGCTTCACATGATATGCTTTGCCCACAAACGTGGTAAAACCGCACCGCCTTTTAGGTGCCATTGAAAATAATGGCACCTGAACCTGCGTTTTGCGATTGTAGTGCGTTTTGAGTTCATGGGCAGATTCTCAGTGATTCTGCCACAATCCCAAAACACCCAGGTGTGAACGTATCTATACAGGTTGCAGTTGATGAGTTTTTTGGCACGTTTTTCTGTGTGCGTTTTGCATTTTTGAACACGCTTTTTTGATGTGTTTTGCCTTTTTTTTTTTGGCTAGTAGGAAAGTATGACAGTTCTGTTCATAAAGTGCAAACCTTTATGCTACTTGAGTGCCAGGGAGTGTAAAGTCGCATCAAAGTTGCATGAAAGTTGCACTCCCTGAACAGAACTGTCATGCTTCCGTATTGGCCAAAAAAAGAAAAAAAAAAACGTCAAAAAAGCAACACTTGCGTTTTTTTGTTACGGGTTCATTGAAGTCTGTTGCATGCAAAATGGAATCTGCTGCAGGAAAAAAAGTCCCTTTCCAAAAAACAGACCGGCTCAAAACACACAAATATGAACTAGATCAATAGGAAATCATCTTAAATGGACTGTATTGCAAGGTGCGCTAAAAAAAGCATAGATGTGAAACAATGGTAAGTATTTTTCGCACCTCGGGTGGATAGTTAACATGCCAGCTGATGCTTTTCTGGCCTACATAGTGGTTTTGGTGCCCTCGAGAAAGACATTATTCCAGAATAAAAGATGTGAGACTTTAGTCAATAATCCTGGGCCTTGAGCCTTTTATAACAGTGACTGTAAATGCCATCATGTCCTTCCTACAGCTTGTGATGTCTTCAATACCAACTGTTTAGTGGTCTTGTCTCCATTTCAGAGCCTTGTAATTTCTTCTGAAGGGCTGAGACAAACCATAGAAATATTTATTATATATTCCGTAATGTATTCTCAGAAACCTCTCAGTGGCTTATTTGCAAAAATACATGTATATGTTGCTGGTGTTTCCTAATGCCTCTTGTCATAATTACTACTGGTGCTAGTGCCTAGAGGTCGGGCATACCCTGTGGATCCCTAGGAAATGTTGAATTCTGTGAAATATAAAAGCATTTTAGGCCACCAGGAACCCCTTGTAAATATCTCCTAAAACGTGTGCCGTTTAGGAGATCTTTACTGTGTTTTGCGCTGTGAAGAAACGGCCTCCCATGCTGTTTCTTCACGAGCGAGTGACTAGTATCAACACGCTGTCATGTTCTGGGTCCGGGGTGGACTTGCAGCTTGGTGGCAGCCCTGTTCTTGTAACCATCTATATTCAACCATTTTTTGTTGTTGTTGATCTATTATGTAAATATAGTATGGACTATGTAATGTGACAGCGTGTTTTCTGAAACGCGTTGGTCCCATAGAACATGCAAACCACAAGCCTCAGTGTAAGTTTTTGCCCTTAGAGCAGTGGTCATCAACCCTGTCCTCAGGGCCCACTAACAGGCCAGGTTTTATGTCTTACCTTGGGTAGATGCAGACTAGAATACTGCAATCACTGAGCAGCAAATGAGATCACCTGGGATGTATTTCAGTTATCTTGCAAACCTGGCCTGTTAGTGGGCACTGAGGACAGGGTTGATGACCACTGCCTTAGGGTCGGTTTACACTAAACGACTTGGGATTCGACTTGTCAGGCCTCAAGTCGCCCCAAGTCGCTTGACATTGGGAATTACATTATAGTCAATGGGAGCCGTCTTAATGTACACTACTGCAGTCGCTCCGACTTCAGAAAAGGTTCCTGCACAACTTCAAGGCGACTTCTAGGCGACTTGTACCCATAGAATTCAATGGAAGTCGCCTCCAAGTCGGATCTCCATCTATATTGAGCGACTTTACAGGAAAAGAAATTAGTTTACCCAGGCAAACCCCTCCCCCCCAGAGAGCTGATTATTCTGTGATTGGCCACAGCCAAAGTTGCCTGTCCTGGAGGCGACTTGAAGTCGCATTTGTAAGTTGCTTAAAGTCACGCTGAAGTTGCGTTGAAGTCGCCTTGCAAAGTAGCGCTGAAGTCGTGTTGCCCCTGTGTGAATCAGCACTTAGAAGATAGGCAGGCACAGCCAAAAAACTGACCACATTATGAGAATGTGCTTCTTTGCCTAGCGTGGTTAATTTAAAATAGGAAAGCAGAGGGACTAGCAGGATAACCACACAAAGGAAGACCTTTTAACACAAGTACATGGTAAAACAAAACATACACATATCAGGACAATAAAATGTTGGGATTATAATAAAGCTTACCTGTAGGTTAAATGAGTATCTCCTAAACGTGAACCACTTAGGAGCTATTCTAGCGCCAACGGCGCATGCGCTCTGAAGGAACCACATACCCATGCCTTTCCATCAGAGCGCTGTGCTGGGAATGTGACTCCAGTGATGTCATCACAGCTCAGCCATTTAAGCTTCCAGAGCCTGTGAACCTGAAGGAAAGACAAGGTGAGGATGGAAGCCCTGCCAGTGGGGACAGTGCGCCACTGGGGGGCTTAATTCTAAGGTAAGTATTTCATAATGTGCTGGTATGCGATGCATACTAGCACATTATGTAATTGCCTTGCAGGGGATTCCCCTCCCCCTAGTGCCGCAGTTTACTACCGCTTTAAGTACGCCCGTGCGAATGAGGCCTCATGTGTTTCAACATCTTGAAAGGTAGTCTTTTTATTTTATTTGTCTGCTAATATGATTGGATAGAATGTGATAGGTAAAGCCGCAATCCTCAGTGTACTCTGGAAGCAATTATATTATACAGTTCTTTCTAATAGCATGTGCCTGTTCTTTAGACTAAAGTGTATTTAATCATTTACAGCTGCTGAAGGCCAGCTTACACATCTTTTATGGTTGTAAATGCTTCCATCCACTGGGAAATGTATTAACAAACTTGTATCTTTTTTTAACTCTTTAAAGCCGAACTCCAGGAAGATATGAAGAACACAATAGAGAGGACCTGAACTCTGGAAACCCTGTCCAAACAAATGCAGGCAGAGGGCAAATGACTAGTCAACAGTGTTGCTGTGGTCTCTGTGCAGCTGATGTTTTTTCCCCATTATAGACCTTCAGTGCCTTATTTTGCACTGTGGTTCTATGTGGTGGTGGCCATTCTGGTGGTGGCAGGCTTTGCTTCTTCATCTGAGCCTCCAAGCAAGGAGAAACAGTGAGCAGCACAGTAGTGACCTCACAAAATCTTACTCCAAACCTCTTAGGACTAGTAGTCAGAGGCAGCAGTGCATTCAGTCCTGTGCTGCAGATATACAGCTATTAGGCTGTATGCATTGATAAGGAACACTCCACACACCAGGAAGTTCACTATGTTTCAGGAAAAATAAAGACATTTTTCCGAATACTGCTTAGACACAATTAACATTTCTAACAACTTTTATTTTTTTGGTTCCTTTCCACATTAATACAGTTTGTTGTTCATTTTTATCCATTCATTTTTTTTTTTAATACAGGTAGTGTAAGTTAGGCTGACCAGACGTCCCCGTTTTCCGGGGACAGTCCCCGGATTGGGGACGCTCTCCCCGGACTGAATATGTCCCCGGTTTTGTCCCCGGATTGGCGCGGCAGCAGCCATGGCACTATTTTCGGCTGCTTAGTCTCAGGAGCTTCCGCATTTTAGCTCCGGGAGTCAGGCTGTAGCACCTGTTGTCCGTCCCATCAGCAGTATCTGGCTCCTCCCTCACTCCGCCGCCTGTCCAATCAGACAATCCGCCTTGAATTGGTGTCCGCCCACACTCCAGCCTCCTGCATGCACTGTGCTCAGCCTACTTGTGAAAACGAGCCTGAGAGGGGAGGCATAATTGGTGAGTGAGCCATCCGCTCCATGAACAGCTCTCCTCTCTCACCAGACCTCTTTGCTTCTTTCCCTTCTCATTCCGTTCTCCCCCTTGTGACTGGAGGGGGGGAGATTGTGCTGATTGGGGGGGGGGGGGGGATTGTGCAGACTTGGAGGGAGGATTGTGCAGAATGGGGGGGGGGGGGGAGGTTTGTGCTGACTGGCGGGGGATTGTGCAGACTGTGGGGGGATTCTGCTGACTGGGCTGGGGGGAGTGTGCAGACTGGGGGGGGGGGGGATTGTGCAGACTGGGGGGGGGGAGTGTGCAGACTAGGGGGGGGGGGGAGGGAAGTGTGCAGACTGGGGGGGGGAAGGGAAGTGTGCAGACTGGGGGGGAGGGGAGTGTGCAGACTAGGGGGGGGAGTGTGCAGACTAGGGGGGGGGGGATTGTGCAGACTGGGAGGGGAAGGGAAGTGTGCAGACTGGGGGGGGGGGGGAGTGTGCAGACTGGGGGGGGGGGAGTGTGCAGACTGGGGGGGGGGGAGTGTGCAGACTGGGGGGGGGGGAGTGTGCAGACTGGGGGGGGGGGGGTGTGCAGACTGGGGGGGGGAGTGTGCAGACTGGGGGGGGGGATTGTGCAGACTGGGAGGGGAAGGGAAGTGTGCAGACTGGGGGGGAGGGGAGTGTGCAGACTGGGGGGGAGGGGAGTGTGCAGACTAGGGGGGAGGGGAGTGTGCAGACTGGGGGGGAGGGGAGTGTGCAGACTGGGGGGGGATTGTGCAGACTGTGGGGGGATTCTGCTGACTGGGGGGGGATTTCGCAGACGGGGGGATTGTGCAGACTGGGGGGGGATTTCACAGACGGGGGGAGGGATTGTGCAGACTGGGGGGGAGTGTGCAGACTGGGGGGGGATTCTGCTGACTGGGCTGGGGGGATTCTGCTGACTGGGCTGGGGGGATTCTGCTGACTGGGCTGGGGGGAGTGTGAAGACTAGGGGGGGGGAGTGTGAAGACTAGGGGGGGGGGGAGTGTGAAGACTAGGGGGGGGGGAGTGTGAAGACTAGGGGGGGGGGAGTGTGAAGACTAGGGGGGGGGGGGAGTGTGAAGACTAGGGGGGGGGGGGAGTGTGAAGACTAGGGGGGGGGGAGTGTGAAGACTAGGGGGGGGGGAGTGTGAAGACTAGGGGGGGGGAGTGTGAAGACTAGGGGGGGGGAGTGTGAAGACTAGGGGGGGGGAGTGTGAAGACTAGGGGGGGGGAGTGTGAAGACTAGGGGGGGGGGAGTGTGAAGACTAGGGGGGGGGGGAGTGTGAAGACTAGGGGGGGGGGAGTGTGAAGACTAGGGGGGGGGAGTGTGAAGACTAGGGGGGGGGAGTGTGAAGACTAGGGGGGGGGAGTGTGAAGACTAGGGGGGGGGAGTGTGCAGACTAGGGGGGGGGGGAGTGTGCAGACTGGGGGGGGTTGTGCAGACTGATGGTAGATTGTGCAGACTGGGGTGGTTGTGCTGACCGACGGGCAGTGTGCAGACTGGGGAGGGGGATTGTGCTGACTGGGGGGTAGTTCTGCTGACTGGGGGGGGGATTTCGCAGACGGGGGGATTGTGCAGACTGGGGGGGGGGATTTCACAGACGGGGGGGAGGGATTGTGCAGACTGGGGGGGGATTGTGCAGACTGGGGGGGAGGATTGTGCAGACTGGGGTGGTTGTGCTGACCGACGGGCAGTGTGCAGACTGGGGAGGGGGATTGTGCTGACTGGGGGGTAGTTCTGCTGACTGGGGGGGGGATTTCGCAGACGGGGGGATTGTGCAGACTGGGGGGGGGATTTCACAGACGGGGGGGAGGGATTGTGCAGACTGGGGGGGGATTGTGCAGACTGGGGGGGAGGATTGTGCAGACTGGGGGGGGGAGTGTGCAGTCTGGGGGGAAGATTGTGCAGACTGGGGGGGGTTTGTGCAGACTGATGGTAGATTGTGCAGACTTGGGTGGTTGTGCTGACCGGCGGGCATTGTGCAGACTGTGGAGGGGGATTGTGCTGACTGGGGGGATTATGCAGACTTGGGGTGGATTGTGCAGACTGGGGGGGGGGGATTGTGCAGACTGGGGGGGGATTTCGCAGACTGGACTGGGGGGATTGTGCAGACGGGGGGGATTCTGCAGACTGAGGGGGGAATTATGCAGACTGGGGGGGATTGGGCAGACTGGGGAGGGGGATTGTGCTGACTGGGGGGATTATGCAGACTTGGGGTGGATTGTGCAGACGGGGGGGGATTCTGCTGACTGGGGGGGGGGGATTTCGCAGACCGGGGGGGGGGGATTGGGCAGACGGGGGGGGGGGATTGTGCAGACTGGGGGGGGATTGTGCAGACGGGGGGGATTCTGCTGACTGGGGGGGGGGGTTTGCAGACCGGGGGGGGGGGTTGTGCAGACTGGGGGGGAGGATTGTGCAGTCTGGGGGGGGGGGGAAATTATGAAGACTGGGGGGGAGGATTGTGCAGTCTGGGGGGGGGGGGAATTATGAAGACTGGGGGGGAGGATTGTGCAGTCTGGGGGGGGATTGTGCAGACTGATGGTAGATTGTGCAGACTGATGGTAGATTGTGCAGACTGGGGTGGTTGTGCTGACCTGCGGGCATTGTGCAGACAGGGTAGGGGGATTGTGCTGACTGGGGGGATTATGCAGACTTGGGGTGGATTGTGCAGACTGGGGGGGGAATTTCGCAGACTGGACGGGGGGGATTGTGCAGACGGGGGGGATTGTGCAGACGGGGGGGATTGTGCAGACGGGGGGGATTGTGCAGACGGGGGGGAATTGTGCAGACGGGGGGGAATTGTGCAGACGGGGGGGATTGTGCAGACGGGGGGGATTGTGCAGACGGGGGGGATTGTGCAGACGGGGGGGATTGTGCAGACGGGGGGGATTGTGCAGACGGGGGGGATTGTGCAGACGGGGGGGATTGTGCAGACGGGGGGGATTGTGCAGACGGGGGGGAATTGTGCAGACGGGGGGGAATTGTGCAGACGGGGGGGAATTGTGCAGACTGGGGGGGTTGTGCTCACTTAGGGGAGGGGTTGTGCTGACTGGGGGGGGGATTGTGCAGACTGGGGGGGAATTGTGCAGACTGGGGGGGGATTGTGCAGACTGGGGGGGGATTGTGCAGACTGGGGGGGGATTGTGCAGACTGGGGGGGGAATTATGCAGACTGGGGGGGGGATTATGCAGACTGGGGGGGGAATTATGCAGACTGGGGGGGAATTATGCAGACTGGGGGGGGGGGATTGTGCAGATTTGGGGGGGGATTGTGCAGACTGGGGGGGGGGGGTTGTGCAGACTGGGGGAGAGATATTGTCTAGACTGGCAGACTGGGGGGGGGGTTGTGCTCACTTAGGGGAGGGGTTGTGCTGACTGGGGGGGGGGGTTGTGCTGACTGGGGGGGGGGATTGTGCAGACTGGGGGGGGGGGGTTGTGCTGACTGGGGGGGGGGATTGTGCAGACTGGGGGGATACACAGTGCTCTGGATGGTGGTCTGAGAGGAGGCCTGTAATGTACACAGTGGTAAGAAATATTTCTTTTTTCATCTCATGGAGAAAATGTGAGAAATAATGTATATATCATACAATCATTCCATAAACACATACCACATACACTGCATATATCATTTGAGGAAAATATGCTTATCAAATAGTTTACCATTTGCCAATAAAAATTAAATTGAAAAAATATGTCCCCGGATTTTATTTTGAAAATCTGGTCACCTTAGTGTAAGTACCCGAGTTTGACTTGGTATCAACTACTTCCTGTATAACAGATTGGGTGAGGGAGGGCTGGCTATGGGTAGCAAACCAATGTGCTGCTGACAAGGAGCTTACTGATGGGGAAAAAAGAGGGCAAGGTGTGCATGAAGATGCACATTTGTCTGCTGCTGCTCCTTCACCGTTCAGTCAGAAGGCTGACGGCGGCGAAAGTACACCACTTTATTTTTTAAAGCAACACTTTTTTTCAGTTTTTTTTTTTTGCCATTTGTGTTTCGTTGGGGAGATTTCCCCTCACTTCCTGTCCCATAACCAAAACAGGAAGTGAGGGAATCCCTAGTTGTCACCAGGATCACTAGAACTATGTTCCCATTGGAACATTTCCCTCTATTACTGTTCTGGGGACAACTCAACATTTGGGATTTACTTTCACTTTCAGTGAGAACAGTAAACAGGGCAAAGATAGCAACCAAAAACTGACAGGTGTTCTAATCCCTCTCCACTCTATCCAAAAAAAGTTTTACCATTAGGCTGGGTTCACACTGGTCCAACAAACGCTCTGACATTGGGAGCTCATGTCGTATGACGTGTGAAATTCAATGTTTCCCTATGGGAGCCGTCCTAACTGGTCCGACACAAGTCGTTCCGACTTTAGAAATGCTCCCTGTACTACTTTGGTCCGACTTTTATCCTACTTCACTATCACTATCATTAAAGTCGTATCGGCGTCTCGCATGATCCGACTTCGGCATGCGACTTGTGCTCAGATGATCTTGAGGGGGAACTCCGCGCCAAATTTTAAATGAAAAACCGGCGCTGCCTAATAAATTACTGTCACTTTTTTCCCTAGGTGAATGGGTAGGGGTACGATGTACCCCATACTCATTCACATAGGGTGGGGGGCCGGGATCTGGGGGCCCTCTTATTAAAGGGGGCTCCCTGGATTCCGATAAGCCCCCCGCCCGCAGACCCCGACAACCAACGGCCAGGGTTGTCGGGAAGGGGCCCTTGTCCTCATCAACATGGGGACAAGGTGCTTTGGAGTGGGGGGGCCCGCAGGGCGCCCCCCTGCCCCACAGCCCCCACCCCCCCCATGTTGAGGGCATGCGACCTGGTACGGTTCAGGAGGGGGGGCAGCGCTTCCAAAGCACCTGAAAAATGCTTTGGAAGCACCGCAACACGGGCATGTTTAACCCCTTCTTCGGCCGCCAGCGGCCAAAAAGTGCTATGTGAATGAGTATGGGGTACAGCGTACCCCTACCCATTCACCTAGGGAAAAAAGTGACAGTAATTTATTAGGCAGCGCCGGTTTTTCATTTAAAATTTGGCGCGGAGTTCCCCCTCAAGATCATCTGAGCACAAGTCGCATGCCGAAGTCGGATCATGCGAGACGGCGATCCGACTTTAATGATAGTGAAGTAGGATAAAAGTCGGACCAAAGTAGTACAGGGAGCATTTCTAAACATCGCTAAAGTGCAGCTAAAACGAGTATCGCTTTGGCACTAACGCAGCCACGGCTCAGTGTGAAAGTGGTCTAAAGGAAGTGGGTTTGCTCCCACTGCTGTCAATCAAAGCCAGTGACTAGAGAGTGAGGGGCAGGGCCGAGTGTCGCTGTCTGTTTATAGACGCAGACAGCAAAGCTCAGCAGCAAACCTGCACAAGTGCCCCTCTGTGCAATTTAATTAAATAAACCTGTTTTCTTTTTGTTTTTTTAATAACAAATCATTTGCAATCACTTCTAAATCAATAACCTGTAAAGGCTATGAAGGCTGGCTGTGGAGATTTAGAAGTACCATAGTTTGTCGCCACTTCACGGGCGTGCAAAATTTTGCAACTTGACACGTTTTGATATCTATTTTCTCAGCCTAACATCATGTTTTTGATTTTATCAAAAATTGGGTATGATATTGTGTTTGTGTGCACTAAAAATGCATGTAAGTGTATTTTTTCCTGAAAATTTGGGTTTGATAAAATGGCTGCGCAAGTATTGTGCAACATACAAAATTGAAATAACCACCATTTTACAACGTATTGTCCAGGGCCTATGATTCCAGAAAATATATGATTGGGAGTTCTCTAGCAAAAACGTTGCTGATTTTAACATGTATGTGGGAAATGTTAAAATTGGCCCAGACGTGAAGTAGTTAAAGCGGAGTTCCACCCAAAAGTGGAACTTCCGCTTATATGCTTCCTCCCCCCTCCGGTGCCACATTTGGCACCTTTCAGGGGGGAGGGGGGGGGGAACAGGTAACTGTTTTTGCCAGGTCCCCTTCCCCACGTCGGGAGACGGGGCCGCGGCCAATCTCCCAGAAGTTTGGCCCCCTTCCTCCTTCCGCCAGGCCAATTAGAAAGCGCAGCGTGCTGCGCACATGCACAGTAGGTAGCCAGCTGTGTAGCTGAAAGGCTTAACTGCCAGGTGCCCTTACCAGGAATGGCGGCGGCAGCACCCGGTAGTCGTTCCGAAGATCGGCTGGGGTGCCGACATCGCGGGCTCCCTGGACAGGTAAGTGCCCTAATATTAAAAGTCAGCAGCTACAGTATTTGTAGCTGCTGACTTTAAATTCTTTTTCACCCAGGCGGGACCTCCTCTTTAAAGTGGTTGTATTGTCCGCTTGGACATTTTTAAATACAGGTAAGCCTATAATAAGGCTTACCTATAGGTAAAATGAATATTTCCTAAACCTACACGGTTTAGGAGATATTCACCCTGCATGCAGCCGCTGACGTCAGCGGCGCATGCGCAGTGAAGGTCCGGCGTATCGTGCGAGAGTGATGTAATCGTGGCTCCAGCCACTCACAGCACCGGAGCCCGCGGAGGCAACTTGTCAGGGCTGACTGGGTCGGGGCTGCTGGAGCTTCATTCTAAGGTAAGTATCTCATAGTGTGTGCTAGTATGCGATACATTATGCCATTCTCTTGCAGGTGTTTTTTTTTTTTTTTTTTTCTTCAGCGGTTTTATTCCGCTTTAATATCAGTTACTCTTAGGACAAAACTGTAAATACATTTTGGGGCAGCTATTATTGCTCGATGTGCTTTGGAGGTGGAACACTCCAGTGTCATCATCTCATATAGGTTAATTGGAAGCATAGCACCTCACTGTGCCATGCAAATGAATTGTTTACAAAGGTCAAAATGAATGTCATGTGACTGTTATATTACCTAGTAGAGCCCCGTCTGTAATTTCTTTTTTACGTTCTATTCAAGACATTGCAAGTGAATCTTTGGTAAAACTAAATCTGTTCCTAAACTTTTACAGCCTATGTAAATTGAAACAATAGCTTGCGTATATATTTACTAGCTACAGTATCTCACAAAAGTGAGTACACCCCTTACATATTTGTAAATAGTTTATTATAAGTGTAATTTCTTCAGTGTTTTCACATGAAAAGATATAATAAAATATGTACAAAAATGTGAGGGGTGTACTCACTTTTGTGAGATACTGTGTGAAATGCAGAAATTATTTAGGGCTCATGCACACAGGGGTGTCTGGCTTTTTTTTCTCCATGCCTCTGAAAGCAGCTCTTGGTTGGTTATCAAATCCACGTTGTGTCAGGCTTATGCACGTACATTTATTCTATTGGCTACAATAAATAAATGGGCAATAGAATGCATTTACACTCATACGCATTTAAATGCAATACGTATGTAAAAACGCAGCATTACAGGCATTTTTTTCTGCCAACTTGGCAGCATATTTAGAGAAGTTTTTTCATACATCTCATGTGCATGAACCCTTAGGCATTTTCTCTCTCTTTTTTAATGTGAACTTTATTGAAATATCACAAATGACATTTCATAAAGTTCTGTGGGTTGTTTTTTTTTTTTTTCAGCGCACGCTGCCCGCACACTACCGCAACGTGATGGTGTGAACTTACCACACCGACAGCATCTTGTCTTGTGGTGGGGGCGTGGTAGGACTGCGCTGGAATAGCCACACAATGCAGTCCCACCGCATCTGGTTTGAATGGACCCTTGGACAACCATTGAGCATTTTCTGGGGAGCTTCTTAGAGCCACACCAAAACAGATGTAGCTCCTAAGCAACTAAATGGGAATCGCTGACAGACCTTTATGTACAGAGCAATCATCTCAAGCTAGATTTCAAACTGAATATCAATCCTGGAAAAAATAATCTGATCTGAACAAACATTAAAGTACTACTAAACCTGGGATCCTGCATTCACTATATCTGGTCTCCCACAGTACACAGAACATGGAATGCAATTATTTTAGTAAATTTATTTATTTCAGGTACTTATATAGCACCGTCAATTTACGCAGCACTTTACATATACATTGGACATTCACATCAGTCCTTACCCTCAAGGAGCTTCCAATCTAAGGTCCCTAACTCACATTCATACATACTAGGGACAATTTAGACAGGATCCAATTAACCTACCAGCATGTCTTTGGAGTGTGGGAGGAAACCGGAGTACCCGGAGGAAACCCACGCACACACAGGGAGAACATGCAAACTCCAGGCAGGTAGTGTCGTGGTTGGGATTCAAACCAGCGACCCTTCTTACTGCTAGGCGAAAGTGCTATCCACTACACCACTGTGCCGCCCGCTGATACTGCTGATGAGAAAAGGTATTTAGCAGTTTATCACAGTCTTGTGACTTTTATCAGTGTCTGGTTAAAGCTTATAGGAGGAGTTTTAATTCTCTTCTGACAGTACTATGACTGTCCCTCTGTCTGGACAGTGCTGATTGGCCCTTCCTAAGAAAAAAAACTATCAATACACACCAAACTGAGCATATGCAGAGTGATTCCAAAGGCTCTGTCTTATGAGGAGATGGATTGGGGATAGTGGAAGAAGGGGAGGATCAGAGAAGACCGGGTCAAACAGCTGTTTTACACAATTCAGAGGATTAACTCATTAGGTTCCACTGTGTGTATAACAAGGAAGCTTTACTTTATATACAGACTGATTTTACTGTTGTGGGTTTAGTAACACTTTAATTCCAGTGTACTAGAGCTGCATGATTAATCGTGAAGAATCCGTTATTGCTATTTTTCCCGTTACGATCTTGAAAAAAGTATTTCCCGATTCTTTCTATGCAGAAAATTCTCTCTGCTCTGCTAAAGCCACAGCTGTCAAAAGAAAGGAAAAAACAAACTGGCAGTCTGCCAAGAATCGCAACATTCTTTAGCACTGGAACTAAGTAGAAACATTGTAACAATTTGCCCTTTAGATCAAAGGAATATACTTTGGTGTGAAAATGAGGGAAGTTTAAACACTAAACCTTTTTCTGACATTTGTTGGTTGCAAGTTAAAATAATTTTTTTTTGCTGGAAAATTACTTGGAACACCCAAACATTATATATATATATATATATATATATATATATATATATATATATATATATATATATATATATATATATATATACACACACACACACACCCTGTTTCCCCGAAAATAAGACCTAGCGTGATTGTCGGTGATGGCTGCAATATAAGCCCTACCCCCCAAATAAGCCCTACCCTGTTTCCCCAAAAATAAGACCTACAAGGACTTTAACTAGGGCTAATATGGGGGGTAAGGCTTATATTGCAGCCATCACCGACAATCACGCTAGGTCTTATTTTCGGGGAAACAGGATATATATATATATATATATATATATATATATATATAAATTTTTAGTAGAGACCCTAGCGAATAAAATGGTGGTTGTTGCAATATTTTATGTCACACTGTATTTGCGCAACATTCGTTCAGATGCAATTTTTTGGGAAAAAATTTCACTTTAATGAATTAAAAAAAAAAAACTAGCCCAATTTTTTTTGTATAATGTGAAAGATTTTACATAGCGAGAATCATGATCTTTTTATTCTAAGCAAAAAAATAGTGATTCTCATTTTGGCCAGAATCGTGCAACTCTACAGTGTACTAAATATAGATTATCTGTAGACCCTAATATATGTAGATAACCTGGACCCAAAATCTACATTATTTGCGCACCTCTGACCTAGTCTTTATACTGTATATTAACTCCAGTGTGTATATGACCCCCTTACACTCACAAAATATTTTTAGAGCAATCCTGGACTAATTAAAAAGTAGGATTGTTTTGTAGAAGATAGATTTTGAAGTGACTGCCAGGTAACGCCATTGCTTAAATTCTTTGCGAGGATAGGACAGCCAATGCCATAGACCATCTAGAACCAGAAATCCTTATAATGCTGATTGATTGTATATCAAGAAAATGCCTATCGCAAGAGGCTGTGAAGCCTAAAATAAGACATAGTGGTGCCCGTTTCCCAGCTATGTGTTATGGCAGAGATGTGTGAATCACAATGCAGATAACTCATTTGCATATTTTTTGGAAAATAAAACTTTTCACGTAGAAGTATTTTCATCGTGCATTTAGTTGTTTGCCTAGAATGCTCCCTTTTTTTAAATGTGAAAAAGGAAACCTCAGTAGAATTGCCAAACTTACTGAATTAGAAGACCTTATTTCCATTCTTTTGAAATGTCACGTTTTTTTGCAGCCTCATCTCTCTGGATTTGAAAAACAGGACTATCTGCATTCTGTAATACACGCAAAAACTGCGCTTTCTTTTCTCTGGCCAGTGACCCATATTTTTCCATCACCTCTTACTTGCCCACTTTATTCAGAACAACAAACTAGTACATAGAAATTAACAAAAATAGTCTACACTGTTTGACAGCGCACTATTGTTTGATATTTATCTTTTTATATTTCTGTACTTTTGCACTTTGTCTAAAATACCTTTAATAAGAACGATTGGAAAAGAAAAATAGTCTACACTCTGTAAAAATACCACAAGCTAAATACGTTTCCCTTAAAATATTGTCACTTGTTCATCTTCCTAATAAGTGAGTATTCATGCAAAAAAAAAAAAACAAAACAAAAAAAAAAAACCCTTAAATTTGTAGGATTTTTTTTTTAACCACAGAACTGATTAAGAGCAAATGAGTGGGCTGTTAGAGGAGATTTTAGGCTTGGTTCACTCCTATGCATTCAGTGATTTTGTGCTGGCTCAGCAGCCCATTCACTTGCTGTACCTGCAGGAAGAAAGTCCTTGCACCTTTTTAAAACTGTAGCTGCAGGAAAATTGCAGCACTTTTTTCGTTCCATAATATTTTATTACAGAATTTGACAAAACTATCCAAATACAACATAATTCATTACAGTATAGCACTCATATTGAAAAACAGAGGGAGCTCACAAAGGTAGCTCCAACCAAAAAAAGGATTAATGTAAGAAACGGAATGAAAACTGCTGATCATGGGCAATTCATTAATATAAAAAGCCTTCTGTGTGCAGCAGCCCCCCTTTTACTTACCTGAGCCCCATCTAGATCCATTGATGTGCACAAGAGACTCGGCTGTCTGGGATTCTCTCTTCTGATTGGCTGAGACAGCAGCAATGTGCCATTGGCTCCCGCTGCTGTCAATCAAAGTCAGTGAGCCAATGAGGAGAGAGAGAGGGGGGGGCCAGGCCGCTGCTCCGTGTCTGAATGAACACCGGGAGCTGCGGCTCGGGTGCCCCCATAGCAAGCTGCTTGCTGTGTGGGCACTCAATAGGAGAGGGGGGCCATGGGTGCCAAAGAGGGACCCGAGAAGAGGAGGATTTGGGCTGCTCTGTGCAAAACTATTACATAGAGCAGGTAAGTATGACATTTTATTTTTAACAATTAAAAAAAAAAAAATTAGACTTTAGTATTAATTTACAGGATAACTCCACTTTCATGGGAAAAAATAAATAATATAGCGTTTACAATTGCTCAATTGTTCAAGTCATATTGTACTTGAATGTTATTATATATTACCTTTCCTTTTTCAATCTGCAGTGCTGTCATTTTCTGTAAAATGCAATATGGCTACCTGGAGGTGTTCTGTACACACATGGTGTACAGAGAACCCCCCTGAAAATGTAACTTCCTGCCTGTTTGATTGGCTTACTGATTTACCCAGAAGTCTGCTCTGCACTAAGACATAAATCAGATTTTGGGTATCCCCTGCAACAAAAATGTCATTTTTGGTGAGATACTCCCAATAGGAAATCACGTCTAAAGGGATGCAGACCCTGCAATTTTCCACATTAGAGTCCTGCAGGTGCAGCAGCTGATTGACAATTATAAGACCACTCCCATACAGATTCACTTTACACATAGATACAGACAAACACACGGTGATTTCTTTAGGATAACAAAAAAGTAGGAATTTGCAACAACGTTGTTTTTTTGTTTTGTTTTTTCTCAACAAAAGTGAAGTTACTCTTAAACACTTTATCCTGGATATTGCTACCATAAGTTAATGAAGCGCATATAGGAATGATGTCCAAACAACATAAGTGCATAAGTGCATAAGATATATAACACCCCCATGTCTCAAAACTCTTCCTGTAGCCAAATGACACAAGAACCAGGGCATACAACTCTGTATGGTGCTTTTGCACCACGTGATCTCCTGCACCCACCAATGCAGAACAAACTGCGTGTTTAGATGCATAGGGGTGACATTAAGAATGAATGGCAGCCCCACGCGTCTGTAAAAGAGCAGCTCTTTTGGTTATGGGAACAAATATTTACTTCCTTCAAGCTCGTGTACAGTAGTGAGATTTTTCTCTCCACCCCGGCTTTTCACCTCTTTTTTATATAGAATTTATTTTATTACAGACATCAATATTTATATTCAGCCTTTCAGGGCAAGTCTGATAAGGATTGGTGGCCACAGAGAAGGAACTCTAATTCTTAACCTGGCCATAGACGGCTCGATCTCAGCCGCTTCAGCAGGAACCGGCTGAGATTTGAACCATGTGTGGACAGGCTGAAGGTACCCAAATTGCTTGATCAGTTAACTTGGGTACAATCAGCCTGCCAGATTTTACATGCGATTGTCTGTAGCTCTTAAAGCAATAATTACTGTGATCTCCCGGTGGCGACTGCTTCTCTTGCGCCTCCCTCGGGAGAACACAATGGCTCCCAGCACTGTCTGTGCTGATGGGGGGGAATCAAGCTATTTTCTTTCCTGCAACCCGTGGTTGCAGAAAAGAATATTGCTCCGTCTCTGGCTGTATACATGGCCACACAAGTTGGATGCAGAAATCCTCCCAGCTGTGTCACTATATTCTGACAGTGGGGAGACTCCCCTGCTGTCAGAATACACAGATCAGCGCTGCAGTCTATTGCCTGAGATGCTGATTGAGTGGAAAAATACTGACAGGGAGGTTGAACAGAAGTTGATCAGTGGATCAACTCATGTTAAACCACAATGGCCACAAGTGGATCGAAATTCGGCTGGTCCCTGCTGAACTAGAAAAAATTTCTATCCATGTATGCCCAGTTTTAGGGCTCTTTCACACTGGCAGCCTGGGGGTGGTAAAAGCAGGCAGCTGAGCTGCGATTTTACCACCCCCTGGTTACCCACCAGGAAGATCAGTGGGACGACACCACAGCTGCAAGCCAAATGCTTGGCTTGCATTTGTGGTGGGGTCCTGCAATATAAAATTGCTGTTTTGGCACTTAAAAAAAAAACCAAAAAAAAGGGGCATCAGCAGTCATGCCTCCTAAATGCCTGTTAGCTGCTGCTATACAATCCTCTGAAAAGCGATCCACTGTGCTTTGCTTTACAGAGGGTAATAGTCAAAAATCCCAAATCCCAGAAAGAGCTCTTAGTAAAAAACACATTCATATAGAGCTCTTTTAGCCCTGGTTCACACCGACTGTGGGAATAAAATGGTGCGAGTTCAGCTGAACTCACACCATATCATTCCCGCATGTCAGTCGTGATTTCAGAGACATCTGTGGGGGTTTGTGCACAGATGTCAATGGAAATCGCACCCTGAAATCGCCAAAAGTAGCACAGAAACTGCTTTTGGAAATCGGTGCGGTATTACACTGATTAGGACATTGCCATTGCCGCTGATTTAGCATGCAATTTGACATGTTAAATCGCACCAATGTGAACCAGGGCTCAATGTCTGGTTAGCTATGATTTATTCATCCTACTATGGCTAGAATTTGAAAACAAAAAAACAAAACTTTAGTCATCTTAAATTATTTTAAATCTTAAAAATTTTATAGCTGCAGCTTCCTTTCATATAAATACATTTTTTATGTCTGCTCATTAGCCATTCAGGCAAATATACTGAAATAGTAACTTCTTTTCCCTTCATAGCAGTGTGATTGGTAAGTTGTGCAAGATTTATTTTAGCAGAGCGCCTCAGAAATGATGACTCGGGTTTGCCTAAGAGCTGCTTGTTGGGAAGGGGAATGGTCAGAGTCAGTCTAGGTGAAATCCTATAAGCTCATGATTCATAAAAGGAGGTTGAAGAAACAGAAGCATTTTTGTTTTCAATCTGGCAGAGTTTTATTTGTTGGCCAACACGAAGCTTCTTTTATGAACTGCTTTTTATTATATTAGTTGGCACGTGATATTGATCCACCCCACATCCACTTTTTATACACTTTTCTTTTCAGCAATGCAATTCCAAAAAACAATCTAATCTTAAAGGGTAACTCCACTTTCCACTCCAATGGCAAAGAAAAAAATAATATAGCGCATATAATTGCGACACTAATCATATTGTAATTGAAGTTTAATAAAAACTAGAAAAGCTACAATTTCTGGGGAAATTGTGTGAAGTGTTCTTACCTCTACAACTGGAGTGGGCGGAGTAACTGGGTGGAGTGGCTTGAGTAAGATCCCATTCACACAGGGACGACTTGTCAGGCGACCTAGTCGCCTGACAAGTCGCCTCCCGTTCTGTGCTATGGAACCGTTCTAAGGGGAGCGACGCAAGTCGCTCCGACTTAGAAAAAGGTTCCTGTACGACTTCGGGGGCGACTTGCATAGACTTCTATACAGAAGTCGTTTTGCAAGTCGCCCGGGCAGTCGTGTGCAGGTCGCCTCGGTGAGGCGACCTGCAAGTCGTGTTGCCCCTGTGTGAATGGGGTCTAACTGTTGTGTAGTTAGAGTGGCTGGAGTAACTGTGAAAAGTGTTAAAAAGCTTAATATTTTAAAAAGTATAAATAGTAGTAAAAAAGTTGAAGTCCCATCATTAGCTGTAAAAGCTAAACATTTTTTTCAAAATATATATATTTTTTTTTTCAAAAATTATTTTTTATTTATTTTTTTAAATGTATTTATTATTATTTTTTTTTCATGGGGTGGTCATAATGTTTTGGCTGATCATGGGGTGGTCATAATGTTTTGGCTGATCATGGGGTGGTCATAATGTTTTGGCTGATCATGGGGTGGTCATAATGTTTTGGCTGATCATGGGGTGGTCATAATGTTTTGGTTGATCATGGGGTGGTCATAATGTTTTGGTTGATCATGGGGGGGTCATAATGTTTTGGTTGATCATGGGGTGGTCATAATGTTTTGGCTGATCATGGGGTGGTCATAATGTTTTGGCTGATCATGGGGTGGTCATAATGTTTTGGTTGATCATCGGGTGGTCATAATGTTTTGGCTGATCATGGGGTGGTCATAATGTTTTAGCTGATCATGGGGTTGTCAGCTTTTGTCACCTCCCACTTTAGTTTTGAACATTTCGCTATTCATTCCTATGGGACCAATTTCGCCGCAAAAAACGCCAATATTTTGTGAACCATTTGGCAAAACGTTCCTCAAAGTAATAGCACACCAAACGGGAACAATCCGCACGTTTCGGTATATTAGGGTCTATGTAGTGTAAAAGCTGTGGGAGGAGTTATGGTGGTAAATTTGGCTATAATAAGAATAATAGTATATATGTGAGATAACAGTAAGTGGTCTTGCTATGCAAGACCACTTAATTACCTTTCCTTTTCAATCTGCAGTCAATGTAATTTTCTGAGAATACATTGCAATATGGCTACTTGGAGCTGTTCTGTACACTCCCCAGAGACCTAATTTCCTGCTTGTGTGATTGGCTCACCAATTTTCCCAGAAGTCTGCCTAGGATACAAGTCAGATTTCTGGCATCCCTTGCAACAAAAGTCATTTTTTGAGAGATACTTTCAATAGGAACACGTCTAAAGGGATGCAGACCCAGCAGATTTCCTCCATTAGTGCCCTTCAGCTCCACAGCTGACAGTTCATTATGAAACCACTCCCATTATACCTACTCAGTACAGAGGCACAGACAAACACACATGGATCTCTTCAGAATAACAAAAGGTAGGAATCTGCAACAAAGTTTCTCATAATCCTTGCAGTGTACATAGATCACCCAGAGGGGAATGTTTTTTTTTTCTCAACAAAAGTCGAGTTATGCTTTTAATTGCTTTTGCTATGTATACTATTTTACTTAACTATTATGTATTCTCTTGAGTCTAGTTTATATTAATGTTTTTTAAAACGTGTTTTTTTTTTTTTTTTTTAATAGTTGCTGATTGTAAAGTCTATTAAGTATTACAAATTGGTATAGAAGCCTTATTGAACTATTATAAGATATGCTATGGAGCTGTAGTTAAAATATTGCTCGTTATTCATAACTTGAAATCATGCAGGATTTGTACTCTTTGGATTAAAGGCACCACAACTTAAAGGGGTTCTAAAGTCAGAAGGTTTTTTTTTATCCTAATGCATTCTATGCATTAGGATAAAACACCTTCTGTGTGCAGCAGCCCCGTCCTAATACTCACCTGAGTCCCATCTTGATCCAGCAATGTTGCAGGAGCATCTCGGGTTGTACCTGTTTATTTGCAGTTCTCTCTTCTCTACATCTGTTCAAAGTGCTGAATTTTTACAACTTGTCTGAGAGTTCAGGAAAAAGGGGGCAGAGAGCTGAAGTCAAATTCTGCAGAGCTCATTGAGGCGAGCTCTGAGAGCTGATTGGAAAGAAGAGACAAGTCCTGCACACAGGAACAGAGCTGAGGCTGTCAATCAGCTGGAGTACCCTCCCCTGTCACTGTTTTTTTCTTGGTGTCAGGAAAACTTGTCAGAAGTGATTCATCCTGATAGCAGAGGAACGAAGCAGCAGACAGAAATGACACTTGCCACTCTTAATTGAGACAAGTACACACTATAGAGAGATGGGCTTTGTTCATATTTCATGTCTAAAGGTTTACAACTACTTTTAAAAAAAACGCCGCTGACTCTCCCCCCCAAAAAACAAATGCAGTATGGAGAAGAGGAGGGGGGAGGAGGCCCATGTGAAATCAGCCTTAAAGTATTACTTTGTGGATGCATCTTTTTATTTGAAGACGGCATTCAGTTTTTGTGGGGTAGGAGTCTCTTAGCATGACACATCTTGCTTTGGGAAACTTTGCCAGTCTTTCCTTGAAAAAGCGCTCCAAATCTGTCAGATTGTGAGGACATCTCTTGTGCACAGCCCTCTTCAGGTCACCCCACAGAATTTTATTTGGATTCAGGTCTGGGCTTTGGCTAGGCCATTAAAAACTTTATACTTCTAGGGAAGCCATTGTTGATTTGGAGGTATGCTCTGGGTTGTGCTGAAAGATGACATTTCCTCTTATTCTTCAGCTTTTTAGCAGAGGCCTGAGGAATTTGGGCCAAAATTGACTGATATTTGGAACTGTTCATAAGTCCCTCCACCTTAACTGAAGTTAAGGTGAAGCCAGCTAAATAAAAAAGGCCCTAAAGCATACTGCTGCCACCACCATGCTTCACTGTGGGTATGGTGTTTTTTTGGTAATGCACAGTGTTTGTTTTTGCACCAGATTAACTTTTTGGAATTATAGCCAGAAAGTTCAATATTTGTCTCATCAGACCAGAACGCACTTCCCACATGCTTTTGGGGCATAGGTTTTAGCAAAATTTAGCTGAGCTGGGATGTTTTCTGACCACGGCCCAGACATATGAAGCATATGGGAGATTGTTGTCACGTGTAGTACACAACCAGTACTTGTCAGAAATTCCTGCAACTCCTTTAATGCTGCTGTAGGCCTCTTGGTAGCCTCCCCGGTCAGTTTTCTTCTTTTTTTTTTTTTTTTTTTGTCATCAATTTTGAAGTAACAAGTAATGTCACTGTGATTCACTTTACAAGTAGCGCTGTGATAATACAACCAAAAAATGAAAACAAATACAAAAATTCAAAGCAAAGTCCAAATGTTAGAATCCACCCAGTGTTACTAATAGTGATATTGCACCATTGACATTATGCTTCTGCTCTTTACCATAAAATTTGTGCAGTCCTCCTCCGTACAAATATCCACAAACTGGCAAAACAGCATTTTAGGTTTAAACCATCAACTCCAGTGTAGATGTCATCCGTGTAACACAAAATATAGCAGATGTCCTGTGGGAGAAAAAGGAAAACTTCCAATGGTACAGTAACCAAATCACCAAAATTTTATTTTAAAGCTAAAAGAGCTGCCCACATTTGTTAAAAAATTCATACATTTTGATTTAAAATCATATTAGATGTTGCATTTGTGTGAGATCTCACCACTGGAACACCCGTTGTCTCTGTTATGGTGTCTCCTATGGTCGCTGTGTAGGTGCCAACCGGCGCATTTCGTCACTTCTGAATGCGTCACAAGGGGGGGGGGGGGGTCAGTGTTGTGCCATATTTTCTCCACATGTTGATAACTGTCTTCACTGTGTTTCATGATAAATCTGAAGTGTTTTCAGCAGCAGCCTGTAGTTGTCAACATCCATTAGTTCATATTATGAAAAAAACCCTCAAAAGATGGGACTTTAAGCGGCAACAGATACAGTAACCTACCACTATTACTACAATTTTGAGATAAAAATTATTCAAATCTTTATAACACAAAAGAAAAGGAGATAAAAACAGTACAATGAAATAGGTGATGGCTATTCATAAATGATACAAAGTACTACAAAATGATAAATACATGTTCCCATAGATACAGTAGTAGGCCACCAGTTCGATAATTCCAAGTTAGTAGACACCCATGGGTGAGTGTCTACCAACTTGATATTATCCAACTGATGACTTACTATACCATCGATGTATTCATAATTTTGTAGTACTTTGTATCATTTATGAATAGCCATCATCTATTTCACACTACTGTTTTTATCTCACTTTTCTTTTGTGGTCTAAATAAAGATTTGTATAATTTTTATCAAATTGTATTAATAATGGTATGTTACTGCAGGGCTCAACAAAGCCCAGGCACCAGGTCGCAATGGCGACTGGAAATTGTGTCTTGGTGCCTGGGTTACACCGCAGCAGTGGTTGGGCTCCTCCCATGTGGCCCACCCGCGGGTGCGTGGACTAGCATTGGGCCGGCTGGTAAGTGAGGCCGCGGCCTGCTGGGGCGAGATACACGCTCCTATCTGCAAACCGGCACCCTCTGGTGGACGGTACTGTGATGAGCGTGGCTTGCTCTCACCTCTGACATCATCTTCCCGGGTTGACAGCTGGGCTTGATCAGCTGCCCTTTCCTTACCGCTGCTGAGTGGATGGGGAATGCCCTCTATCAAAGCCAGCTTATCAGTGCAGCCTTATCAGTGTTGCCTGTCAGTGCCCATAAGTGCATCCTATCAGTTCCACTTTTTTTTTTTTTTCACTTTTCGGTCTTATTTTGCTTCGCTCCAGGCATGAGCAGTTCTTGTTGCCTGACACCCCAGACATTCGGTTCTGGGTGCTGGACAGCAGATTTAAAAAAACTGTCTACTAACTTTTTTAGCTTGCTCCTAGATCCTAAGCAAATTTGTCAAGCCTTGTGATACTGCATCTTTGTGTTGCTGCTTCTCCCATCTTTTGAGGGTTTTGTTCATATCATTTTATATCTATCGTCTTGAAAATCTTTTGTCTTCTCTTGACTGATACCTTCCAACAATGAGATCCCTTGTAAGCTTGCAAGCCATGGCTTTTGCTGCTAGAACATCTGAACTTTTATATGAGCAAATCAGAGTCCCTTACATTGATGCCAGGTGTGCACTGACTACTACAGTAAAACCTTGGATTGCGAGCATAATTCGTAATCCAAAGCATTTGTATATCAAAGTGAATTTCCCCATAAGAAAATAATGGAAACTCAGATGATTGATTCCACAACCATTTATTCATTTAATATACAAGTCCTTCAGTTTATAGTCCATATAAAAAGATTATAGCAATGTGATTGTGTAACCATAAAATGTTCATCCACAAATGGCAGTCTCCACAAGGGGATTAGAAGCAAAATCTTGCAGGAGCTACAAAGTATAAAAGAGAAGAGAGGTACCTCTAAGAGCCCATTCACACAGGGACGACTTGTCAGGCGACCTAGTCGCCTGACAAGTCGCCTCCCGTTCTGTACAATGGAACCGTTCTAATCAGAGCGCCGCAAGTCGCTCCGACTTAGAAAAAGGTTCCTGTACGACTTTGGGGGCGACTTGCATAGACTTCTATACAGAAGTCGTTTTGCAAGTCGCCGCGGAAGTCGTTTGCAGGTCGCAGGTCGTGTCTAAGTGTAAGTAATATGGTTACATTTAATGAAGGTACAACATTTAGCAACTCACGTGGTTGATGATTAAAACAGGCACATCTAAGTAAGTATGCAGGCATCCAGGGAAAAGCTGTCTACATTAACCGTCCTCCACATGGCCGGCTCTTACCGCTGTCAGTCTTTAATTGTGACCGGGGAGACTACCCTGCAGTAGAGCGATTTGAAAGCGAGGCTTGAATCGCTCATGGAGCGCAGTGTGGAAGGGATGACGTAGATGGATGATCTATGTGGACAGCTTTACCCCGGATGCCTGTATACTTAGATGTGCCTGTTTTAATCATCAACCATGTGAGTTGCTAAATGTTGTACCTTCATTAAATGTAACCATATTGCTACACTTGGAGGCGCCTCTCTTCTCTTTTATACTCAGTTGTGACATGACGCTATTTGTATATCAAGTCAAAATTCATTTAAAAGTTTTGCTTGTCTTGCAAAACGCTCTCAAACCAAGGCTTTTCTGTATTTTCTAGACATGTGCATGATGAAAAAATGTGTTTCGTTTTAGATTCGTTAATCTAGTTCTTTATTTCGTTTTGTTTAATTCGTTGACTCATTCAATTCGTATTCGGAGTTCGTTTTTTCTTTTTTCGCATTTTCTTTGAATTTACACCTGTTTAAATTTTTTTTTTTTTTTTCGTTTTGAAGCGTTCAAAACGATAAATTTTGAATCGGTCTAATCGAAAATGTTATATTTTTTCCGTTTCGGATGTGGCAAAGTTAACAATCTTTATCAAATGATTACAATGACTCTCTTTAAATCACCTTTGACTTAACAAAAACAGCATTATTTCGAAATGGTACTCTAATAACACACACAGTCTTTTGATCTCAGAAATATGTTTACAGTTCGAATTCTATGTAAAATTAGATTCAAATTTCAATTAGAATTTCGGAAATTTGGAAATTTCGTTTAGTTCGGAGCATTTGGTAAACTTATACTGTAATTCATGTATTTCGATATATCTGAATAACGAAAAAATTGTCTGCATGGTAATTTGGAATGAAACGAACTGCACATGTCTACTATTTACCATCAGTTTGACATATATGCTGTGCGGAAAATACAGCGAATCCTGAGCGCTTCTCACAACGCATTGAAATCACTTTTCGTTCATGCGATCTGCCTCCGGTGTGAATGTTAAATTAACGACACCTCAAAAAGGTTGCAAAATGCAGTGCGATTGCAAGAATCAAATTGCATAGGTGTGAACATGCAATCCGATTCCAGTGCGGCACAATGCCTGCACATTTTTCGTGTGGTTCAAATTGAGCCATAGAAAATGAATGTGCTCAAATTGTACTGCAAAGAATCGTGTGTTATTTGAACAGGAATGCGGTGCGACTTCTGTCTGAATCACATGCGATTTCCCGCACCGCTATAGTGTGAACCCAGGCTTAATGTGATTGATAACACTGAACACAGCCACGTGCCTAATTAGAAGAGGGTGTGTACACTTATACGGCCACATTATTTTATCCCCCACTAAACCATTTCAGTGTTTTTTTTAATTGAATCAAACAGTTTATAGGTCACGTTAACAGTGAAAAAAATAAAAGTAATTTAACTTGGTCTGATTTTTTTTTTTTGTTTTTGCATTTTAAAAACCTGTGTTTCCTGACAGACTCCATGGCAGCCTACGTATGGGTTAATCCCGCCTCTCATACCTCATAGGACCCCACTCCCATAAATCTTTGCTTCCAGCCATAGACCGTGTTCCTTTTTTGTCCTCCTCCTAGGAC
Source organism: Lithobates septentrionalis (assembly GCA_037952835.1). Taxonomy (NCBI): domain Eukaryota; kingdom Metazoa; phylum Chordata; class Amphibia; order Anura; family Ranidae; genus Lithobates; species Lithobates septentrionalis. The sequence goes on from JBBDGP010000967.1 coordinate 1,015,386, forward strand.
CAAGGTGTATCTTACCTTATGAAGTTTTCTGCGGTCCGGTTCTGGTTGCACGGTGGTTCTGATGGCGGTTCTGGAGTCCAGCAGTCCCAGCTATTAGCAGGGTGGATACGGGCAGATTTGCGATGCCATGAAGAGCTTACTAGCCTTGCCATTGGCAGGCAAGCGGCAACTGGCCAAACGTCCTTGCTATTAGCAGGAGGCCTCCCCCTTATTGATGCCCGGCCGTGCAGTGGATGATCGTCCCCAAATCAGACTGGACCAGGATCGTGCGGTGGTATCGTATATTGCATTATTCATTCATATATGGCAGCTGTTTTTGTGTGTTTGTTCGTTCCTGTTTCTTTTCTGGCCTCTATGGCGGCTGGAACGCATCTGCGTCCCATTCCGCCGCGTCTTCCGGGTCCCTGCACAGTGCGATCCTCGTCTGGGAGTGAGGCTTGGTTCGCGCATGCGCAGTCCCGGGAAAATGGCGGCGGCCGCGCATGCGCGCGAGCCCCGTTTTTCGACGCTGGGGGGCGCGCTGACGTCATCGGCGGCGCCAAGTTTAAATAGCTGTCAGAATACAGCTATTACTTGGGTTGTCTGCAGGTGTATACGGCGGCTTCCCGGTGCAGTGCTTATTCCCTGGCAAGGTAGGAAACTTCGCTGCTGGCTGTCCAAGCCCCTTTCTCTCTCTCTGATCCCTGTGTTTGACAAGGAATTGTTCATTTCAGATACCTGGTTTTTCTGCTATGGACGTGTCACCGCCCCCCAGTGGCCAACCCTTGCGCTGCAGGTAGGAATTGTTTATTCCTTCTGCTTGATTGTTTTGGGTTTGTTTCTTTCTGGATTCTGTTTATTTCCTTTTATTTTCCACAGCACTCCTAGGTCTGAACATAGACCCTCAGCACGTGAAGATACCGATCGTTCCAGATCGCATCATCAAAAACAATCATCAAGTTCAAGGCGTTCTAGATCAGCTTCTAGGCGCCATAGTGAAGAGCCCAAGTCCACATCTGGGCGTCACTCTCACCGCCATTCTAGCCGCTCTGATAAAAGGGCTTGCTGGGGATGTAAAGCTCATGTCCCAGAAGGGAAATCCCTCTGTGAGCTATGCTATGCCCGAGCTGCAAAAGAAAGAGGAGCTGGGGACCAGCAGGTGGAAGCTATGGTCCGAAGAGTGGTTCAGGAATCCCTGATCAGAACGGATCCCAATCGTGCAGCTATCTCTCCTTCTGCTCCAGTGCTAGCTCCTGGTGGAGTCGACCTTGGGACTCCTGGTCCCTCTAGACGCAGTCCCTCCTTAAGCGGATCCTCGGAAAGCGAGACTGATCTGAATGATCCTGGCGCAGGCTTTGATTTCTCCCTAGTGCCACGGTTGGTCAAGGCGGTTAAAGACGCATTGAGATGGGAAGAACCAGTAGAAGCACCCTCTAAACAGAGGAAATACTTTAAGCATCTCAAAAAGGATCAACCAAATTTCCCCTTCCTGGGAGAACTTGGTGAAATCATTTCAGATGAGTGGAGTAAAGTTGAGAGGAAGAACTCATTAATCTCCAAAGTGGCCAAGATGTATCCGTTTAAGAGCGAAGAGGTAAAGCATCTGGAGTCAGCTCCGCTCATTGATGCTGCTTTGATGAGGCTGGTGAGGCATGTCACCCTCCCTCTAGAGGATACCGTTTCATTTAAGGATGGTCTGGAAAGGAAGATCGATACTGATCTTAAACGCATCTATATTACGGCAGGTATGGCTTGTAAACCAGCCTTGGCTCTCGCAGCTCTGTCGAAAGCTATGGAGTCCTGGTCAGATGATGTGGATGCGGCATTAGCAAGTGTGTCTGAAGATTTGGTCAAGAGTTCACCAATCCATGAACTAAAACTGGCGTCAGTCTTCTTAGGGGAAGCATCCCTGGATATTATCCGCTTAGTGGCACGGGTCATGCTTTCCTCAGTCACAGCCAAGCGCGCTTTGTGGCTGCGCCCATGGGTTGCGGATCCTGCCTCTAAACAGGCCTGGTGTAGAATTCCCTTTGGGGGTTCCTCCCTCTTTGGGAACAAACTTGATTCCGCCATTAACCGTGCCACAGGGGGTAAGTCAGGGTTCTTACCCCAGGATCGTCGCCTTTTGGGGCAGAGGAGACCTCAACCCAGGCAAGACCAAGAACGCGCTAGAGATGCCCGCCGCTATAGACCGGGCCGTGATTTCAGGAGAAACTGGAAGAGAAATCAACCTTCTGGTCAGAAGTCCTCAAAGACATCCTCTTCTGGTGGACGGGAGGCTTCTAAGTCCTTTTGATATGAAGCCTGTCCAGGCGGAGCAAGTCGGGGCGCGGTTACTCCTTTTTCAGCACGTCTGGGCAGCCTCGATCAGGGACTACTGGACGGTCAAGACAGTCTCATCAGGCCATTCATGGGTGTTCTGCAATCCACCCTTACACCGGTTTGTCCCCACAATCCTTCCTCACCAAGAAGAAAAGAAACAAATTCTTCTGTCATACACGGATTCTCTGATAGCTCAAGGGGCTGCCGTCCCGGTGCCCTCGGAAGAGAAATTTCAAGGGGTGTATTCCCCCCTTTTCATGGTCCTCAAAAAGAGCGGTTCCTGGAGGCCAGTCATCGACCTGACATACCTGAACTCCTTCATCAAGAAGGAAAAATTCAAGATGGAGACACTGCTAACAATTCGTCAGATAATACAGCCAGGCGATTGGCTAGTCTCCATAGACCTGAAAGATGCCTACTTTCACGTACCGATTACGAGAGACTTCCAGAAGTACCTACGTTTTGCAGTGGATCAGAGACACCTCCAATTTACATGTCTCCCATTCGGGCTTACAACATCGCCTCGAGTGTTTTCGAAGCTCTTACTGGCTGTCGTGGCATTAATCAGGGTCAAGGGTATCCGTTTACACCACTACCTGGACGACCTACTCTTGCTTTCGCAGGACAGGGATCAACTAGTGTCACACCGAGATCAAGTCATTTCTACTCTGACAGAGTTCGGTTGGCTGTTGAACAGGGAAAAAAGTAATCTAGATCCGACACAGTCTCTGATATTCCTCGGAGCCCAGTTCAACACGTTGAAGAGCACCATCTCTCTGCCTCTGGAGAAAATCCCTTTGATTCGGGACAGAATTCACCTGGCAATGTCATCTCCCCTGCTCAGAGTCTCTCAGTGTCTCAGGATAATCGGCACCATGGTAGCAACAGCCCCCATGGTGAAATGGGCTCAATGGAGGATGCGCCCTTTTCAGAAGGGTTTTCTACAACAGTGGGATCCGGGTTCTCGAGACCATCTGGTTCGGATAACCCCGTCCATGCGGGAGAGTCTCCCCTGGTGGCTGCAGCGGAGGAATCTCCTCAATTGCCATTCCATAGCACCCGTTTCCTGGATCACGGTGACAACGGATGCCAGCAGCAGAGGCTGGGGCGCTCTCTGTCTGACGGAGATAGCCCAGGGTCAGTGGGACTTCCCATCCCGGGGCGTAGTTTCAAATGTCCTGGAACTCCGAGCTGCCCTCTGTGCTCTACGAGCCTTTTCTCCACTTAACATCAGGGGCCTCAGTCCTCCTGAGGCTAGACAACACGACAGCGGTGTCTTATATCAAGAGACAAGGGGGCACACGCAGTCTCTCCCTTCTGAAGGAAGTGAGTCCTATCATGTCTTTGGCCCAGACGAACCTATCAAATCTGACAGCTGTCTATCTTCCAGGAGTCCAAAATGTCCAGGCGGACTTCCTCTCGAGGTTTGTCCTGGACAACAACGAGTGGTCTCTCCACACGGAAGTTTTCAATTGGATCCTGTCTCTGGGAGTGTCACCAGAAGTGGACCTGTTTGCGTCTCCTTGCAACCACAAATTGGAGAAGTACTACACGAGATGTCGTTGTCCCCAGGCTTTCGGAGTGGATGCTCTGACGGACCAGTGGAGATTCCACAGGGCTTATGCCTTTCCACCAGTTCCGGTCATTCTTCGCTTCCTATCGAGGCTCAGGTGGGAAGAGGTCGAAATAGTGGCAGTTGTTCCATATTGGCCCAACAGACCGTGGTTCCCCCTCTTACTACAACTCAGCTACCGGAATCCAATTCCTCTCCCAACCAGATCAGATCTCCTATTACAAGGAACATCTCTTCACCCATGTCCGTCCCAGCTCCATCTGACGGCTTGGTTCTTGAGAGGGGAAGGTTGGAAGCCCTAGGATGTCCAAGTGCGGCTATTTCGACTCTACTGAATGCCAGGAGACCAGGTACCAATAGAGTTTACCAAAGAATTTGGTCGAAATTTGCGGATTACGTCTCCACCACTGATGGTTCCTGTACTGACCCTAGGATTCAGGATATTCTTGGTTTCTTACAAACAGGCCTGGATCTTTCCTTATCAGTAAGCTCTCTTCGGGTTCAGGTTTCCGCAATCTCTGCCTTCACAGGTATATCCTGGGCCAGGCATCCCCTTACAAGGCAATTCTTCAGAGGAGCGATAAGACTCAGGCCTCAAAGAAAGCCAAGGTTTTCTAAGTGGGATCTTCCCCTTGTACTAAATTTCTTTTCTGAAAAGGAAATACGTGTGGATCAAGCAGCTATTAAAGATCTCTCTCTCAAAGCTGTATTCCTAGTGGCTATAACATCAGCCAAAAGGGTCTCCGAGATCAGTTCCCTAGGATGTAAAGAACCATTCCTGACCTTCTTCCCTGACCGGGTGGTCCTGATTCCTATGCTCGGATCAAATCCTAAGGTAACATCGGTTTTTCATGAGAATCAGGAGATTGTTCTTCCAATTTTCCGGACAACGGAGGACTCTAGCATTCACCCTTTGGATGTGGGAGAAGTTTTAAGGCAATACCTTGAAGTCACTGCCTCTTTCCGAAGATCCGATCATTTGTTTGTTTATTTTCAAGGAAAGAACAAGGGTTTACGTGCTTCCTCCAGAGTCATTGCAGCTTGGATCGTTCAGGCTATACAAGGAGCTTATGCAGCCAAGGGTCTGGCTCCTCCAGAAGCGGTGACCGCCCATTCTACTAGGAGCGTTTCTACATCATGGGCAGCTTCCCGTCATGTGTCCCCGGAAGTAATCTGCAAGGCGGCCTCTTGGTCGTCGATCAACACCTTTTATGACACACTATTGTGTAGAACCGGCTTCTTTGTCTTCGGTTAATTTTGGTTTGCATGTCTTGTCTGTTGACGGTGCCAAATAAACCTTTTTTCTTTGAACCAGCAATTTCCCACCCGGGAGTGTATGGCTAGTCATTTCCCATACGTAGGCTGCCATGGAGTCTGTCAGGAAAACAGAAAATTTATATCAAATACTTACCGTAATTTTCCTTTCCTGATGGACTCCATGGCAGCAGGAGTTCCCTCCCATTTGCTGGAGTAGGCTATGTTACGGAACACGGTCTATGGCTGGAAGCAAAGATTTATGGGAGTGGGGTCCTATGAGGTATGAGAGGCGGGATTAACCCATACGTAGGCTGCCATGGAGTCCATCAGGAAAGGAAAATTACGGTAAGTATTTGATATAAATTTTCCGTTGTGTGTGAATATATTCTTGTCCAGTTCCTACATGAATGTCTGAATAGTGTGGGAAGTGGCACCTCATTGACACCCCTTTCACACTGAGGCATTTTTGCCCTAAAAATAGCGCCTGTAAACTGCCTCTTCTGCAGCCCCAGTGTGAACGCCTGAGTGCTTCCACACTTGAGGGGTGCGCTTGCAGGACAGGAAAAAAAGTCCTGCAAGCAGCATCTTTGGGGCGATGTGGGAGTGGTGCATACAGTGCTCCTCCACCGCCCCTGCCCATTGAAATGAATGGGCAGCGCTGCTGAAGCGCCGCAAAACGGGCACTATTAACCCCTTCCTTAAAAGCGGTAGCGGCAAAGCGAAAAACTAGCTGCACTTTACCGCTAACGCCCGCACCACCCCAGTGTAAAAGGGGTCTGACTTTCCAGCTCACATACTATACGATGTTATGTTCATTCTATATATGGGACAATAATCTGAAAATGTAACCTCTAAAGCTGTGTTTACACCTTGCTTTCCCTCTTGCATTTGCATGTTTTTCAAGCATTTATGCTTGTTGCGCATAGGGCAGACCATTAACAATTAATGGCAGCGCAAGCGTGACATGTGCCTGCAGAGCATTTCTATAACGTGCAAGCAAAATGCATATTTTCTGTGTGCTTTCTCACCTGTTTTAGAAAAGTTAAGTGTGACCGTATGTCGGGGCCATATGATGTCAAATTTGGCCGTATTTACCCTCTCAGGAGACACAACTGCAGTGTACAGCAATCCATCACAGGATGTATTCATGTGTACGGGTGTACAGCCCTCAATACAGACTGTGTTCACATTTGTACATCCATACATGTGCTTATATTTGCATCCTGTCATTTGTTTCTATGGGCGGCCTTACGCAGCAGTTGTGTTTCCTGGGTGAGAACTACGCCAAGATTTTACTTCATATGTCCCCAGGTGGCTGTGTGCATAAGGCTTTATAACCTCTATGGATTTGGACACTGTAGAAAGCAACGTTTCCCGAAAGCATAGGTTCAACTGTTAAAGTGACTATATAAAAAAAAAAAAAATGAACAAAATGTTTAAAAAAAAATTCTTGGTTATTGTATATTTATGTGGAATGCATTGTCAATATGCCCACCTGTACACGTTCTGCTTGTGATATGGTTGGCTTTCCAGCACATTTCTCTTTCGCTGCTGATGGACAGGAGAATGAAATGCAGATAAAGCCATTTTATACTGCCATGTAACCAGTGACTAACCTTCCCTAGTGAGCTCCAACATGACTAAATCCTGAATATAAGTCCAGGCTGTCAGTTTCAACTGAGCTGAAGGGCTCGCTGACCTGTATTGTGAGGTCTGTCTTCTATTGTTTTGTCAGCGCTGAGGATACATCTCCCAGGCCGATGTGTGGCAATACAGCGCAGAAAATGTGTTGACAAATATTCAAATTGTTGTCGAACCTAAGCTGCAGCTGACATGTCAAACTTTGCTCTAGGCTCAGTGCATTTCCATCATCTTCTAAACTATAACCAGGTATTAAGTTTATTTTTTTTCCTCATAGCATCATAAAAACATGCTTGCAATTTGGAGGGTGATTTCTGATAACCGTACAGCAAGGAAAGTTATTGGGTGTGTTTATTTATTTTTTCCCCCCTTTCTTAAAACAAGCCTATCATTCGACAGCAAAGGAGGAGGTGGGGGCATAGGTTTGATGCGGCATATACAGTAGGGTGAATTGTGTGCTATCAAATAATAAAATGTCTGAATGGAGGGGGAAGAATCGCAATAAAGTGCAGGTATATACTTAAGACCTCTTTCACACTGACAGCGCCCGCTGTTGGCACTAAAGCGCTGCTTGTGTTAGCGCCACTTTTTGGCTGCTTGCGTGGAGATTTTAACCCCCAAAAAAGAGGTTAAAGACTCCTGTTTTGGGAGAGCTAAATACAGCGCTCCCAACCCGCCCCAAAGATGCTTGCAGGACTTTTTGTACTGTCCCGTGAGCGTACCGCCCGAGTGTGAAAAGTCACCCTGGAATTAATGGGAGGCGGTTTTTTCAGGCGCTTAGCAGAGGCTATTTCTAGCTCTAAAGTGCCTGAAAACCACCCCAGTGTCAAAGGGGTCTAACTGCTCTGTGCAATGGTATTGCATAGAGCTGCACGATTCAGGCCAAAATGAGAATCACGTTTTTTTGCTTCTAATAAAGATCACGATTCTCTCTAACATCTTTCACATTATACAATAAAAGATGGGCTTTCTTTCTTTCTTTCTTTCTTTCTTTCTTTCTTTCTTTCTTTCTTTCTTTCTTTCTTTCTTTCTTTCTTTCTTTCTTTCTTTCTTTCTTTCTTTATAGGCTTATTGCGATTTTATTTTTATTTTTTTTAACAAAAATATATAGAAGAATACATATCGGCCTAAACTGAGGAAAACATTTGTTTATATTTTTGGGGGATATTTAATATTGCAAAAAGTAAAAAATATTGCTTTTTTTTCAAAATTGTAGCTTTTATTTATAGCACAAAAAATAAACCGCAGAGGTGATAAAATACCACCAAAAGAAAGCTCTATTTGTGGGGAAAAAAGGACGTCAATTTCTGTTTGGGTACAACGTCGCACGACCGCGCAATTGTCAGTTAAAGCGACGCAGTGCCGAATAGCAAAAAGTGCTCTGGTCAGGAAGGGGGTAAATCCTTCCGGGGCTGAAGTGGTTAAAGTGTATCTAAAGCTGAAAGTGGAGAGTGGCGAAGGCCATTGTAGAGATTCACCCTCTCTATGTGCTCTGTTTATTATTGTCACCTGGTCTGAACAATAAGGAAAATCCAATAGTTGTTACTGGCAGGGTCGTATTAACATAGGGGCTATTGGAGCTGCAGCTCCAGGCCCCTTACCTTAAGATAAGCCTATTTAAGAAAAGAAAAAAATCACAAAAAAAAGATCGACTTCGAGGGTCGTGGCTCAGCGACCAGGGGTCACATTGAGCTCAAATTTGGTGGGTAGGTAGCTGAAGACCTACTCCACCACTGGTCATTTGGGGCCCCTATCATCTATGGTTCCGGATATACAGGGCTCCTTGTGCAGCCTGTCAGAAGCTACATACAGAGCGGCCAGTTTAAATACAAGCTGGCACACTCTGTTTGCAGCAGACTGAGGATGAGCTCACAGTGCCTCTCCTCACTTCTTGTCAGAGGCACTGAGCTCATTTGACAGCTTGGAGCCTGCAGAGTTTGACAGCCAGCACTGCCTGTCAAACTCTCCTATTGATTTCCATGGGGCCACTCTGCAACTGCAAGCCAAACTCGCTTGCAGTAGCAGCATAGGCCAACAATGTAAAACTACCATTCAGCAATGTAAAAAAAAAAAAAAAAACAAGGAGGCAGCAGTAGCACCTCATGAACGCCTGTCGGCTGCTGCTATACCACTCGTTGAAAAGCAATACACCACAGATCACTTTTAAGAGGGCTGTAAGCATTACCGCAAATGTGAAAGAAACGTGAAACACATCATCCATTTCGCACTCGCACCACCAACCAAGTCACTCCCCAGCCACTTCCAATGTTAGCCACCTCCCGTCAACTTATAATACAGGTGACCATTTCCCAACCAGCAGATGACAAACCCTACTCCAAAAGATATCACTCCCAATTACTCCCCCCCCCCCCCCCCCCCCCCCACCCGCTGATTGATATCCCTCCATGACCACCTCACACCCCCCTGCTGACAGACCTCTCTCCCCAACCTGTCCCAACATACCCTCTCACCTGCTGACCTGTGGAAGGGGGAATCACTCCCGCAGTGTTATTGTATTCTGCCAGTGGGGAGCCTTCCCTGCCCACAGAATATAAAGATCAGTTTTGCTAACTATAGTTGGCAGCACTGATTGTTTTGGGAAAACCCTGACAGGCTGGTTGTACTCGGGTCGATTAATCAATTGACTTGTGTACAACCAGCTAGCCCATACATAGATCGACTATGGCTGGTCTCTGCTTAATTGGCTTAATTTCAATTCATGTATGTTCCTTTGCTGTGCATACTGCCCACTGTCATACCCTCCACACTCCTCATATTTGTTCTGCCCATTATTAGTACTCATTTAATTTTGTGATTATCACTGTGATGTATAGAGGAACATAAGGGATGTCAGCTACTCTAAATATACCACTGAAAAAAAAGTGTTAATATTTTTGATAATGATAATATTTTTGAAATGTTGGCAACTATACACTTGTGCACTGCTCAAGGGCCACCGGGTCAGTAGGCGGCCCCATGATATTAAAGCGGTAGTAAATTTTGCTAACATTACTATTTTTTTAGAGGGCCTGAAGTTGGTTATGCCATAATGTACTAGTATGCATAGCATATTAGCACACTAGGGTACACTTACCTGTCAGACTGAGCCCTCCAGTGCTGCACTGTGATCAATCCGGTGGGTCCCAGGTGCTTCCATCTTCACCCGGTCTTCCTTCCAGGTTCTGTGCCTTTGTTCACTTGCCTTGGCCTGGCTGTGTTGCTGTCAGCTCCACGCATGCTCATGCGCATCCTTCTCTCTCTCCTCTCTCTCTCTCCTCTCTCTCCTCTCCCTCCCTCTCTCTGCTCTCTCTCTCTCATCCCCTTTCTCTCTCTCTCACATCCCCTTTCTCTCTCTCTCACATCCCCTTTCTCTCTCTCTCACATCCCCTTTCTCTCTCTCTCACATCCCCTTTCTCTCTCTCTCATCCTCCCTCTCTCTATTTTATTTAATTTGCTATAACTAAAAATGTGTTGTTTTTTTTTTTTTTTTTTTATAAAAAGCCCCACCATAATCCTCAGCACCAGGCCCATGATATTCTTAATCCGGCCCTGGTTACTGGACTGAAACGGACACTAGTTCTAGTGACAACTGTTGGGCCCTTGCACACTGAGGCGTTTTTCAAGCACTTTTGCGTTAAAAAAAAAAAAAAAAAGCGGCTGAAGGGCTCAAGGAAAATGCTTCCCTTTTCAAAATCAATGAATATTTTCACACTGGGGCTTCTGTTGCGGTGAAACAATCCTGCATGCAGCATCTTTTGGAGCATGTTTGGGGAGCTAAAAAACACTCTTCCCAATTGAAATGAATGGGAACTGCCTCAAAAACGCCCCCACAAAGCGTTTTTGGTGCAGTTTTTGAGTCTCACGTCCTTTTAAAAAACACATTTCAAAAGCGCAGAAAAAATGTTCATTAATGCATAGGCATTTTACTTTTAGATAGATAGCATTTCCTATATTATTTAAACATTTCCTCTCACCTTCTGTTGTGTTTATGGGACCGAAAGTAGCAGTAATTATGTCCAACGGAACATGAATAGCAAAAAACAGACGTGTTTTAACCATTGCTTATTCTATCTAAGTTTTAGCTTTAGACTTACTGTATACTTTACCAATAGATGTAAAATACAAAACACATGGAGTGACTGCTGTGGCTTCATATTTGTCATGTTACATTTCAGTTGTGAATTCCCCTTCTAGGCTGAACATTTACAGTGTTATTGGCATGGCATATACACAAAGCCATTTTTTTTTTTTTTTTTGGTTGCATTTATTTTCCGACATACGTTTTGAGATACTTGCAGTTTGTTAAATTTGGCTTTGGGTCACAAAGTGAAACAGATGGCTCCATGGTATTTCATTTGCCCCTTGATTTCACTGGATATTTTTGCCTCCTTTATATTGATACATATGTCTATTTGTTTTTCTAGGACCATTGAAGCCTGAAATTACCATTACATATATTGCGGTGTCAGCCATATTCTTTAACAGTGGACTGTCTTTAAAAACAGAGGTATGGAATATACAAATGATTCTATGGGATGGACATGTAAATTTTATTTTATTTATTTTATTACAGATACTTGTATTGCTCTGTCAATTTACGCAAGGCTTTACATATATATTGTACATTCACATCAGTCCCTGTCCTCAAGGAGCTTACAGTCTAAGGTCCCTAACTTGAATTCATACATACACAAATACTAGGCCCATTTTAGACAGGAGCCAATTAGGCTACCAGCATGTATTTGGATTGTGGGAGGAAACCGGAGTACCTGGAGGAAACTAGGGTTGTCCCGATACCGATACTAGTATCGGTATCGGCACCGATACCAAGCATTTGCCCAAGTACTTGTACTCGGGCAAATGCTCCCGATGCTTCCGCCGATACCTTGACTGTCAGCGGTGATGGACGTGTGGGGGAGTTACAAGCTTCTCCCCCCGCGGCTTTCAGCTGCTTAGTGACATACAGCGGTGATCGGTGCTTGTAATTCCCCCACACGCGATCACCGCTGACTGTCACCTCCTCCTCCTTAGTCCTCCTCCGTTCCTCTGTCCCCCTCCGCTGTCCTGCTCCATTGCTGTGTCCCCCTCCGTTCCTCTGTCCCCCCCCCCCCGCTGTCCTGCTCCATTGCTGTGTCCCCCTCCGTTCCTTTGTCCCCCCCCCGCTGTCCTCCTTCTTTGCTCTGTCCCCTTCCGCTGTCCTCCTCCGTTCCTCTGTCCACCTCCCGCTGTCCTTCTTCTTTGCTCTGTCCCCCTCCGCTGTCCCCATCCGTTCCTCTGTCCCCCTCCGCTGTCCCCATGCGTTCCTCTGTCCCCCTCCGCTGTCCCCATCCGTTCCGGCTTTCCGTTGTCCCCCTCTCTCTTCGTCTGTCCCCTCCGTTCTGCTGTCTCTCCGCTGTGTGTATGGAGAGAGTCAGCTGACTCTTTCCATTCACATAACTGAAACATTGTAATCTCCTGTGATTACAATGTGTCAGTTTATGAATGGAGAGAAGCTGCTGTGTTCTCTCCATTCATTCTCAGTGCAGCTGACGCTGCAGAGAAAGGGACTGGGGAATCTCTATCCTCAGTCTATTTCTCTGTCTCAAGGGGGAGATATCAGAGGTCTGTTAAGACCCCTGATATCTCACCAAAGCCCCCCAACAGGGCTGATTAAAAAAAAAAAAAAAAAACACACACATAGTGCAATAAAGAATAAAAAAAAAATTGTAAAAAATAATAAATGTAAATGAAAAAAACCAAAACAAAAACACACACACAGACACCGTTCACTATACCCCCACCCCCACCCCCCCCGCCCCCCACCCCGCCCCCCACCCCCACCCCCACCCCCCCCCCACCCTCAAAAAAAAAAAACTGTCACATGACATTACAAAAAAGTATCGGTAATCGGTATCGGCGAGTACTTGAAAAAAAGTATCGGTACTTGTACTCGGTCCTAAAAAAGTGGTATCGGGACAACCCTAGAGGAAACCCACGGAGGCACAGGGAGAGCACGCAGACTCCAGGCAGGTAGTGCAGTAGTTAGGTTGAAATCTTTAAAGGAGTCTTTGATTGTCTTAATGCTTTTTAATAAACTTATTTAGCCTTATTTTTTAAAGTATCTTTTAGAAGAACTGTTTGTAGAAAGTGATGATCACATTGGAAGAATTGCAGATAATCTAATATTTTGTTTATTTTTATTTTTTACTGGGTCGTATTTAAAATATCTGTACTGCCCTCCTTCCAGAAGTGATGAAGTTATCCATAAGGCTTCATAAAGTCAGTTGTCCTGTAGAGTGGACAGTCCAAAAAAAAATGATCTGGGCGATTCCTGTTTTAGGCCTCAAGCACACAGAAGCATTAGGAGCATACAACATCAATTCTGGCTTTTTTTTCTCGCTCGGAAAGCCCAGATGCCATAGACATGAATGGCTGTGCACAGCTGTCTACAGGTATGTGGTGGTACTGGACAGATGTATTCTTTGCATACAGAAGATCTGTGTTTGGGGAATACATCAGTACTCAAAGTGCAGATGTTTGCAGGTAGCAGCGTAAAGCCGCACACAGCCATTCATTGGTAGCTGTACGCAGCATCTGGACTTCTCAGGCATGGGGGAAAAAAAACGGAATTTTATGTTGCATGCCCCTAATGCACCCGTGTGCATGGGGCCTTACATGTGTCGTCTAAACACTTCAGTCATTCATACGGACCGAAAATAGATAATACAATTTTATTCACTTGCGTACTGAGTAGTCTGTAGTCTTAGGCCAGTGTAAGGTTTGGGGGTTGTTTAGCTCAAGTGTAGCACCCGCTAGCGAGAATAGTCCACACAGATGATTCCTTTTCAGGGCTTTTTTAGCCCACTTTTATTAAAGAAAATCAAAGTTCCAGAAATGAAAACAAAAGTAGTTTCCCTCGCAGGGGGTTTTCACCATCAGCTTTAAATAAAAGGATATTCAGCCTCCTGGCTTACACATGCAGCATTGCAAACAAAAAATACCAAGCCACCTGGCTCTCTTCAGCAGCAGACACACCACTGCTCAGGCTCCCACATGGAGCTCTCCTGACTACTGTCAGCGACCTCAGACTCAGGTCTCTGGCTTTTACCTTACAGCTTGCACTCTCTGGGTACTTCAGTGCACACCTGCACTCTCTGGGTACTTCAGTGCACACCTGCACTCTCTGGGTTCTCTCTTGCAAACCTGGACTCCTGGAGACCTCCTGTCTCTCTCTGGGTGGAGCCCAGAACCATGGTCCTGACTCTGCTATCAGGCCCACAGACACCTGAACAATCAGTGTGCCGGTGAGTCCCAAAACCTGGACCCAGGACTGGGGATTTCATCCCACCCGGATCTCTAAGAAATCCCCAGGCTCCAGGTCCCAAAATGGACCTTACTAAATAATGAGGAAACTGAAAAGCCAGTTTCCTCTCAAACAAGCAAATACCCTGGAGCCCCTCAACCTGCCTGGTTGAGAATCCTGGACCAATAGACTGGTGGGGTACCACACCATCACACTAGGTTCACACTAGCCTGCACAGTAAAACAAAAGTTTTACCATGCAGGCTCATGCAGTTCTGGCTCTGACAGGGGGCAATGTGATGTGTGTTTTAAGTATATCACACTGCTGCTTGTTTTTTGTCTCCTTTTTTTTAGCTCATAGTGACACTTCATTCATGTCACTGCACAGCAATATGTTGTGTTGCATTGCTGTGCAGTGACATGCTGTCCTATTCAGTACGGTACAGAAAAATGCACACATGCTGCATTTTTCCGCATTGCAATGCACCACACATCACACACAAAATCTCCTTCACTCATTCTCATTAAAGTGGTGTTCCAGCCGAAATTATACTTTTTAAATAAAAATATCCCTATAATACACAAGCTTAATGTATTCCAGTAAAGTTAGTCTGTAAACTAAGGTCTGTTTTGTTAGTTTATAGCAGTAGTTTGTTATTTTATAAACTTACAGCAGGCCGTGGCCATCTTAAGTCTGGGCATCTGAAGCCAGACTGTATTTCTTCCTGGATCTCATCCTTGCAGATCTCGCACATGCTCAGTGCAGCACAAGCAGTGTAATAGGTTTCAGGTCAGGTTTCCATAGCAACGGCAGTGTCAGAGGAAGTTGCCGCCCCTTCCCAGAAGGCATTGCAAACAGGAAATGATGCGATGGGCCGCGGCCAGGGAGGAGGAAGTGAAAAATGAATACAGCAGATATACAGTAAGTGCTGAGAAAAAAAAAATATATACCCAATTCGTTTACAGTGCACAGTTTAGTGAGGGATGCTGAAGAGTTGTAAAAGTGGGTGGAACTCCACTTGAATTCCTTTGTTGTTTCTTTTCCACATAAGAAAGGAATTGGTCCCTGTCTCATGTATGTGCCCTTCTATCCATCAACCATGATGGGGAGAAGAGGGCTTACTGGTACCTTGGGGGAGTTTACAAGATTTCTCACCACCTTTTTTTTCATCCTTGTGATGTCTACCTGTGTTTGTCTGTACAAATGCACCCACAGTAATTCATTTTCAGTTTTTTGAAGCAGCAGTCTATCCACAGGACTAATAACGTTGCCTTGCCTTTATACGGGTGTATGTACATATGCGTGTGGCCGGAACCTGCATGCTTTATTAATAAAATTCATAAAACGTCTTATTTTTTTATGCCTATAAAGGTTTTTTTTTCCTGAAGCTTTTGAATTATACGGCACTCAGCAGAGTACAGTGAATGAGGAATGGCCTGTGCGATCGGCTGCATCTATAAACTACCAGCAGCATTTCAATCCTTGGTGAAAACTGGAAGTTTCCAGACGTGTGTCATATAGTAGCAATAGGAGAATCCATTCAGAAATCGGGTGAATTGTAAATTTTTTATGATTATATTAACTCTACGTATGCAGATTTGACTAATCTGCACAGAATTTTACAATTTGTGAATCGCGTTTCCTGCATGATCTGTTGGCGGCCTCAAAAAATGAGTTGAACCCCTCTCCCCCCCAATTGCTCCATCACTGTCTATTAGGGATATACTGATTACACTTTTTCTGCATTTCGTAATGTGCTTTCTAAGTCTAAATTTCATCTTAGACTGTCGTTTGGCAGGATTTATTATTATATTAATATTGTAGTGAGCATAGCGCACAACTGGAGTTCCACTTTAAGTTATTGCATAGGTTAAAATGTTGTCAATCTGCTGCAGGTGGAAAGAAACATTTCCCCAGTCTCCTTTACCCCAGTGATTAGACTGCTAACATAACCTCCAGGACACTGGGGCATATGTGCTCCAAATAATTATTGCTCCCATCTTACTTCCCTCACCCTCCTACTTCTTTTAACTCTTGGGAATATTCTGCCCAATCCCGGCCCTCCAAACTTTTACCCCCCCCCCCCCCCCCACACACACACCTGGAACCCTCCTTCCTCTGGCAGCAGCCGCATCCACACGCAATTTCTGTCCCATGGCTTCCAAGTACTAGTCCCCCTTTTCATGTGCTCTCTCGAATACCTGCTCAGTCTGTAAAAAGCTCACCTCTGTCCATGATTTTTTTTTTTTTTCTCAAGCCCCTTTACCTACTTGCCGATACTGAAACCTGGCTTCAGAAATCTGACTCCTGATACTCTCTCCCCTGGTTGATTCAACTGGACTCACAGACTCAGACCTAGTGGATGAAAAGGAAGTGCAATTGGAATCCCTCTATCCCACAAAACACTTTTCAAATTCTTCCTACACCTCCTCTTCTCTCCCTTTCCTTTTTTTTTTTTGAAACTCACTGTATTGCTCTTTTTTCTCTAGTCTTTCTCTGATAATTGCTGTGACTTAGTTGCCTGTTGGACCTGTGTTGCTCTTCTTTGTTGACTTCTCTGCCTAGCTACCCTACTTTCTCTCCTCTGAAATACCTGCTACCATTTTTGGTGACCTAACTGCTCTGTTAATGCTTACATCCAGGTCCTTCATAATTTCTTAACGCAACGTCATTTTTTGACCAAACAAAATGGACACACACTTACCCTGATGACAACACCTTTGACCTTGTATTCTCTGGCCTCTGCACTCCTTGCCACTTCACCAACACTCCTTTTTCCTTGCCCTGATCACAACCTTATTAGCATAATCACCTTGTTCTTTCATCCTGCAAGTATTTACCCGTATAAACTTTTGCCGCTATTCTTCTGACTACCTCTGTGACAAAATATCATCCCTGTCCTGAGCTGACCTTGCCACTTCTGTCTACAACAGCCCACTCCCTTCCTCCCTGCACACAGACTTGGGTCCCAATCTTGCTGGCAAATGGACAACACCAGAAGTCTCAAAAGTCATAGTCATGCTCTTGAGCTAGTGTGGTGCAAGACTCCCCCAGTTAAAGAGGAAGTAAACCCTGATTGGTTTTACTTCGTTTTTTGTTCCCTGCAAAGTAAAACCATAATATGCTAGTATGCATTGCATACCAGCACATTATGTGACACTTACCTGCAAGTGAAGCCCGCACTGTACCTGCTGGAGGCCGCATCCATGTTCGCCTCTCCTTCCTTCCGGGGCCGCAGACTTCGGCTCTGTGACTGGCCGGAGTCGCGTGATGTCACTCCCACGCATACGGCAGTCATGGCACTTGCTAGTTTAGAAACGGCACGGAGGGCCGTTTTTTCACATCGCATGTGTCAATGACATCATCAGCACAGTACAAACTAAATAACACGCCTCACGTTTAGGAGATATTTACTGTATCTCTAGGTAAGCCTTATTATAGGCTTAACTATAGGTACAACTTGAAAATAGAGGTTTACAACCTCATTAACATACCATATCTACCACCACATTCAGTACTTTTCCCATTTTGACCTGGTCACTACAGAGGAGGTTGAAATATTTCTCTCTGACTTCAATTCTATGTGAAATGACGCTAATGGGTAAATAGATAAAAAGCTGCTAGCCCACCATTAGATATCCATGGCTATAATAAATGTAAAAATGGGTGCTGCTCTAAAAAGCGAAAGGTGAACTGCTAAATATCCACCAAAACCAAAGAGCCAAAAAATAAATAAATTAAAGCAAGATATCCACACTGTGCAAAACAATATCCTTAGAGATTAAAAGATTATATAAATCTTGCTGGTGACCATCAAATATTATAACAAAATGAATGAAAGATGTGGAATCAAACTCTTCAAAGCATCCAAAAACACCAATGTGTGCTCCTCAAGCCAGTGCCATACACAGGGGCTTACCACAAGAATATGACTCTAAGCTAGAGATGTCACATAGCACTTGAAACCATCACATAAACTCCAGCAGTAAGTCAAGGATAATGCCAGTTCCAATCACAACAAGTGTCACCTCCAGTTCAGCATGGCATACATAAGGACTCAGAAAAGAAGAGCCAAGCGCTCCACATGTGTAAAACCACTTCTAAGTTTCTAAAGTTTATTAAAATCAAAAGTACTTACTCACAAAGTCCAAGATTGAATGCAGACCGCTTCCTGGCTCCGTAGTGCATGGTGACGTGTCCAACTCCGTAGTGCAGGACTTTTGGTGCACTTTCAGAAATTGCACCAAAACTGCAGGACATAATAAAACTCTATGGGAAAGCGCAGCTAACCTGCACCAAACTCATGGGTGCACTGCACCTGCAGTGCAGTCAAACCACGCCCCGTCAATGTGAATGGGCCCTTAAACCTTTCTGCTGTCCTTTTTTTTACACAGCTGATCCACCTGTACCTCCTCAAACAAAATCCACATCCTTGGCCTCCTAGACTTCCCTTTTTCGGGTTCTCCTCCTTCCTAAGTGCTTCTTCAGTGCCTCTCACAACTCAGTCTTTTCCTACTCTCTATCTGAGGAGGTCCCCCAAGGCTCTATCCTCTGACCCCTTCTGTTCTTTACCTATATCTCCTCCCTTGGTCAGTTGATAGCCTTGCATGACTCCCAATACCATCTTAGGCCTGGTTCACACTAATGTAAATACAAATGTGACTTCAATTGCACACAATTACAAGACAATGGAAATCACTTTATTTTCAATGGTGCCCATTCACATGTGTTTTTCGAAATGGTACATATGCTACTTTTGGTGCGGTTGCAGAGTGATTTTGGCCCTATATGCCCTTTTGTATATGCCTTTAACCTCCCTGGCGGTATGATTATTTCAGATTTTTGATGCTCAAAGTGGTACAATGTTTTGCATGGAAATTTTGGTGCCGTTCTCCGTCCCCGTGCGTCGCAACGATCGCAGGGAACGGAGCTCGGCGCTGTGATGAATCGAGCGGAAGACGGCTCACACACACAGCGGGGATACATCGCAGGATCCTGGGGACAAGGTAAGTAACTGTACCTGGATCCTACGATGCGATCCCGAGTGTGGCTCAGGGTTACCATTTTTGGTACTGAAAATCCACCCCGAGCCAGACTCGGGAATACCGCTTTGATGCATGAGTGGTGCAAAACAGCCTGATATCCAGCAAGACCAGTCTATCATAGCTCTCAATTGCTGAACACTAATTTTTAATATGTATGTGTTTTTTCATATATAATAAATTATTAGTAAATTAATTTTTATTTTACTATTCCTTCATCCTTAATTGCCCGCTACAGCCATAGTAGCCGTCTTTGTTTCTTTGGGAGGCTTCCTCTCTTGTGACCCTCCCTAAGAAAACATTTTTTGTATATGCAGGTATTTTGGTTACGGCAGCAGCCTCTGACATGGGGAGTGGCATTGGATCGGTAATCATCACTATACATAAGGGCATATGGTGAAGGTTTGGTCTTCTTTTTTTGATTTGTAAACACTCGAATACCGCCAGGGAGGTAAGCAATGCTGCCTATATCCATGCCAGCCATCCAACCTCCAGCAGCCACAATATATACAGTATTAAAGGGGTTGTAAACCCCCCCCCCCCCCCCCCGTTTAACTTATCTGAGCCTCTTCATTCACTCGACGGAGACGCGCTCTTCCTCTCTGCACAGGGTCCGGGCTCTTGATTGGATAGATTGATAGTAGCAGCGCAGCCATTGGCTCCTGCTTCTGTCAATCAAATCCAATGACAAGGGCGCTGGGGGGGGGCGGTACTGAGTCTGGCATTAATGTCTACGGATGGAAATTCTGGACTTGGGAGCGTGCCTGCAAGGTAACCCCCCCGGGAGAGCGCTTCTCCTAGGGGGTTATCTGATAAGAGGAGGAGCCGTGAGAGCCGCCGAGGGATCCCAGAATTCAAGAATCGGGGGCCACTCTGCGCAAAACGAGCTGCACAGTGGAGGTAAGTATGACATTTTTAAAAAAAAAAAAAAAAAAAAAAAGATGAAGCCTTACAATCACTTGAAAGTATTCATACCCTTGACATTTTTCACATTTTATCATGTTACAACTAAAAACGTAAATGTATTTTATGTGATAGACCAACACAAATTGGCCCATAATTGTGAAGTAGATGGAAAATGAGAAATGGTTTTCAAAATTTTTTACAAATAAATATCTGAAAAGTGTGCCATGCATTTGTATTCAGCCCCCTTTACTCTGATACCCCTATCTAAAATCTAGTGGAACGGATTGCCTTCAGAAGTCACCTAATTAGTAAATAGAGTCCACCTGAGTTTAATTTCATCTCAGTATAAATGCAGCTGTTCTTTGAAACCCTCAGAGGTTTATTAGAGAACCTTGTGAACAAACTGCATCATGAAGGCCAAGGAACACACCAGACAGGTCAGCCAAGAGGCCGAAGGTAACTCTGGAGGCGCTGCAGAGATCCACAGCTCAGGTGGGAGAATCTGTCCACAGAACAGCTATTGGGCTCAGTTCACATATGAGCCACGTGCACAGCAGGGGTCCGTTGTGTGCTGGTTCACCGTTTCAGGTCTGATTTCAGCCCGAATTTTGGGCTGAATTCGTACCTGAAACAGACCAAAAGATGCACAGTGTTTTTGTGCAAAACACACCGGACCCGCTGTCCATAGAGAGCCGGTCAAAATCTCCTGCTATTGCGAATTGGATGCTGGGATCCCGCATCTAATTTGCAATGGTGTGAACCCAGCTTTAGTCGTGCACTCCACAAATCTGGCCTTTATGGAAGAGTGGCAAGAAGAAAGCCATTGTTGAAAGAAAGCAATAAGGTGTCCCGTTTGCAGTTTGCAAGAAGCCATGTGGGGGACACAACAAATGTGGTAGAAGTTGCTCTGGTCAGAAGAGACCAAAATTGAACTTTTTGGCCTAAAATCAAAATGCTATGTGTGGCAGAAAACTAATGCCGCGTACACACGGTCGGACTTTTCGTCTACAAAAGTCCAACGGACGCTGACGGACTAAAGCTGGCTGGTAATCCGATCGTGTGTGGGCTTCTCCGGACTTTCAACGTACTTTTTTAGCCTCAAATCCGACGTACTTTAGATTTGAAACATGCTTCAAATCTTTACGTCGTAACTACGACGGACCCCGAAATCCGCTCGTCTGTGTGCTAGTCCGACGGGCAAAAAGCCACGCTAGGGCACCTATTGGCTACTGGCTATGAACTTCCTTATTTTAGTCCAGTGTACGTCATCACGTACGAATCCGTCGGACTTTTGTGTGGTCGTGTGTAGGCAAGTCCGTTCGTTAGAAAGTATGCCGCAAGTCCGCCGCAAGTCCGCCGAAAGTCTGCCGGAAGTCTGTCGGACAGGCTGTCTGACTTTTGTAGACGAAAAGTCCGACCGTGTGTACGCGGCATAACACTGCACATTGTTCTGAACACACCAACCCCACCATGAAACATGTTGGTGGCAGCATCATGTTGTGGGGATGCTTTTCTTCAGCAGGGACAGGGAAGCTGTTTAGAGTTGATGGGAAGATGGATGGAGACAAATACAGGGCAATCTTAGAAGAAAACCTGTTAGAGTCTGTAAAAGACTTGAGACTGGGGCGGAGGTTCACCTTCCAGCAGGACAACAACCCTAAAC
Source organism: Lithobates septentrionalis (assembly GCA_037952835.1). Taxonomy (NCBI): domain Eukaryota; kingdom Metazoa; phylum Chordata; class Amphibia; order Anura; family Ranidae; genus Lithobates; species Lithobates septentrionalis. Next base: position 1,037,051 of record JBBDGP010000967.1, read on the forward strand.
ATACAGCTAGTGCTACAATGGAATGGTTTAGATCAAAGCATATTCATGTGTTAGAATGGCCCAGTCAAAGTTCAGACCTAAATTCAATTGATAATCTGTTGCAAGACTTGGAAATTGCTGATGACAGATGCTCTCCATCCAATCTGACAGAGCTTGAGCTATTTTGCAAAGAAGAATGAGCAAAAAATGTCCCTCTCTAGATGTGCAAATCTAGTAGAGACATGCCCAAAAACACTTATGCCGCGTACACACGGTCGGACTTTTCGTCTACAAAAGTCAGACAGCCTGTCCGACAGACTTCCGGCAGACTTTCGGCGGACTTGCGGCGGACTTGCGGCATACTTTCTAACGAACGGACTTGCCTACACACGACCACACAAAAGTCAGACGGATTCGTACGTGATGACGTACACTGGACTAAAATAAGGAAGTTCATAGCCAGTAGCCAATAGGTGCCCTAGCGTGGCTTTTTGTCCGTCGGACTAGCACACAGACGAGCGGATTTCGGGGTCCGTCGTAGTTACGAAGTAAAGATTTGAAGCATGTTTCAAATCTAAAGTACGTCGGATTTGAGGCTAAAAAAGTACGTTGAAAGTCCGGAGAAGCCCACACACGATCGGATTACCAGCCAGCTTTAGTCCGTCAGCGTCCGTTGGACTTTTGTAGACGAAAAGTCCGACCGTGTGTACGCGGCATTACAGCTGTAATTGCAGCGAAAGGGGGTTCTACAAAGTATTGACTCAGGGGCTGAATACAAGTGCATGCAACACTTTTCAGATATTTATTTGTAAAAAAATATTTGTAAAACCATTTATCATTTTCCTTTCACTTCACAAGTATTTGCCACTTTGTGTTGGTCTATCACATAAAATCACAATAAAATTCATTTTACGTTTTTGGTTGTAACATGACAAAATGTGTAAATTTTTAAGGGGTATGAATACTTTTTGAAGGCACTGTAAGCTAAGAAGCAACACCATTTTTAACAGAATCTGCAGTCGGTATCCCTCCAACTAAAGGGAGCCACAATAGTGTTATGCTGATTGGTGGCAAAACATGTTGGGTGAGGCTTAGCCGGTGATGTCGCATGCTTCTTGTTTCCTCCTAGTTTGTAAGTACTTGCCAGTTTTTAATAAAGGTGTGTGTTTTGTGTTTTGTGTTTTTTTTTTTGTTTTTTTTAATGGTATAACGCTACTACGGCTCCCTTTGGTTTCTCTTTGGAGGGATACCGAATGCTGATTTTGTGAGAAAGGTGTTTCTTCTTTGCTTTTATATTGTGGCTGCTGGAGGTTAACTGTTTGACATGGATATAGCCAACATTGCTTAAAGGCTTATACAAAGGTGTATATTGTTATCTTCATCTAGATCAACTTTATCTGATAAGAGGCTGAATATTTATGGTGGTGGAATCACTTGACAATACACCTTTTTGCTGTGTGTTTTTTTTCTGCACAAGAGCGATTTAAGATTTGCATGGACTGAGCACTTCATGTTGAGCACTTCTGTGGACTTCTGTTTATTTACTTTTAATTTGAAGGTCTACCCGGATGCACTTTAACCAGTATTTCTTGTTTGCTGACTTGCCCTAAAATCACACGCTCCTTTTTTGAATCGGGAATGGTCACAGGTATGTGTGTTTCCAGTTCAAAATAGTAGTTGGAATCCTAACTTCACAGACTCTTAACTCAGGTAGCCTGCAGTCTAATGACTGTGTTTAATTCCATTTACAACATCTTATGTATCTCTCCTTTCTTGATTCAAAGCCATTAAATTGGCAGCAACATCGTATTACAGATAGGCAGCATGCATGGGAATGTTAATGGGTCTGTATGATACCACAGCTACAAATGAAGCTTGGAGACAAATTGCGTTTATTTATCCGAACATCTCCAGAGGATGGTTATTAAAGCACAGCAAAAACCTCAAAATCCTACAAATGTAATTCATGTACCAACAGGGAAAATGCAGAATGGAAAACGGTATAATAGATGTCAAGTAAGAAGCAGACTGAGAAATGAAAAGTTAAATATTTGTGCAAGAAATACATGCATGTCTTTATTTTCACAGGCAATCATTCAGCCTATTTCCCATGTTGTTTGTTTTAATATATCCTGAAAGCATTTTATATCCCGGCATTCAGGAAATCTATATTTTGTTAGACACGGTGGGGCCTCCACTTCCACAGACTGAGCTTAGTGTAATCTAGACCTTATTTGTACCATCTGTATTGTCTCGGGTGTATACATTAAATTAATTTTCACCTTATTGTCTGTGGTTCATCCTGTTTTACAGGTAAACCTGTGAACTTGCAGCTTGTTTCAGTGTGAAAGATGATTATTGCTGTACCTCCTGTAGCACAATATTCTAGAGTGCCTTGCATTGAACTTGTCCCATGGTGGGAATAAATATATGTAAGGCTTGCTACACCCAAGCTAGACTCTTGGCTAGTATAATTAACGAGAATTGATGCGGAGAAAAAGTGAAACTGCAGTTGCTTTTAGAAAATGCTGTTTGCTTGGCTGCCAAGTTGATCAATCACTTTGATACTTCCTGAGCCAGTGACCTATAGCAAAATCTGATTTCAGACTGTCTTTCGCATATGTGTGCTTGCTGCAACCCAGTCACTAAGGGAGAACTGAAACCATTCCACTGTAATCCAGTTTCCACTGTCTTGGATCCTAACTAAGGGCTTGCAACACTGAGTGGCAGTATTGTGAACATTGCACACATTGATGTGCTTTTATTGTAAATGGCACCCCAAAGCACTTTCACAACACCTGCATTACAGCACAGCAACACGTGGTAACACACTGGCATGTGTTGTGGTGTGCTAACAGCTATACAGCTGGTCTCATTTTTGGTCTGTTGTGGTGCCTGAATGTGCAATATAATGTGCATTACTGCATATAATGTACATGCGACACTACATTGGACTGCCCTGGTGTAAATGGGCCCAAAATTAAGTTTTGCAGTTTGAAGACCTTCATGGTTTTTCCATGGAAAAATAAGGGGTTGTGAACAAAGTAGTGAGAAATAATGTTTTCCAGATTTTTCTAATTGAGTATTGGGAGACTGCAAAATACAATAGGTAGTTCTTTGTGTTTACAAGATCATTGTCAATGTCCTATCAAAGGACGGCCATTTCTACACACATTATGCAGGCACAGTCCACTGTTCTCAACAAAAGTAAACCTGCCATATGGAATACTATTCAGTCATCCCTGGAGTGCAAAAGTGGTGAGCTTTTTTAAGTGATTCCACATCAGACGAGAACTATAGTGAAAGTGGTTCTAAGCTTAGATTCACACTGATTGCGGGTTAGAAATTGTGCGAGTTCAGCTGAACTCGCATGATTTCAAACCCGCATGTCAGTCTGAATTTGGGAGCGATTTCAGAGACATCTGTGCGGGTTACTGCACAGATCTCTATTGAAATTGCCCCGAAGTCGCCAAAAGTAGTACAGGAACTACTTTTGGGAATTGGTGCAGCGCCATTGCCAGCAATAGCTGCTGATTTGGCATGCGATTTGACATATCAAATTGCATGCCAAATCACCCTGATGTGAACGTTTGCTAAAGCTGTGTCTCTAAATGGCAGCAACTGCCCTGAGCTCTTATCAGATCTGGCTTAAAATGACCCTGCACAACCGTGCACTCACATAGGCTGCAGGCGTCTAGCAAAGCCCAGACACATGACTGAAGGTTTTGTCCCACACTAGACACTTCGGAACCTATTATTTATTTTGGATATTTATTATTCAATATCACATCTATAGGGTTCAAAACACTAAGGATTTCACACACTGTATAATATACACTGTGTCAGGAGGCGCGCTTGTCACTATATATGTACTGTATTGGGGTATTTTGTATTTTTTTGACTAACACTAGCAGCTGCACCTAATATTTTATTTTATCTAATTTGTCTGGTTAGCGCAAAAGTTCTTTTTCCTTTATAACTTCGGAACCTTCAAACTCTGCACCCCGAGCCGAGATTACAAAACCTGGAGAAAGCTTAAAGCACAGCTTTCTCTGTTCATAACAAACACTCTAAATCTTAATACGAATCCTGTGTCATTTCCATCTTCTTTACCTAAGTTCACATAGTGGCAAGGCCTTGCACTGTAACAACCTGTGGCTACAAATAGGCTGCATGGGATAAAATGAAGGATGAAAAAGAACCTATTAAACATAACAAATAAAAAAAAAAAAAAAAAAAAAAAAAAAAAAATATATATATATATATATAAATATATATATATATATTTTTTAATGACAGTTATTTGACATGCACAATCATTTAGTTAGCAAGAAAAATATGTTGAGTGTATGGTGGGATGTTTTCATATTGCTAAAATGTGCAGTGCAAACTCTGAGATTATGAATAGAAATAAGAAAAGGGGAGGTTATGTTGCCCTCCAAAACAGGGTCAAGACCAGCTCACTGTCTTGGTTCTTGGACTGGCTGCTTGTGCATCATACAGTGCCTTGAAAAAGTATTCATAGCCTTTGGAATTTTCCACATTTTGTCATGTTACAGCCAAAAACGTAAATGTATTTTATTGGTATTATATGTGATAGACCAACACAAAGTGGCACATACTTGTGAAGTAAAAGGAAAATGCTAAATGGTTTTCAACATTTTTTTTACTAATAAATGTGAAAAGTGTGACGTGCATTTGAATTCAGCCCCCCTGAGTCAATACTTTGTAGAACCACCTTTCGCTGCAATTACAGCTACAAGTCTTTTTGAGGATGTCTCTAACAGCTTTGCACATCTAAAGTGACATTTTTGCTCATTCTTCTTTGCAAAATAGCTCAAGCTCTGTCAGATTGAATGGGGAGCGTCTGTGAACAGCAATTTTTTCAAGTCTTGCCATAGATTCTCCATTGAATTTAGGTCTGGACTTTGACTGGGCCATTCTAACATATGAATATGCTTTGATCTAAACCATTCCATTGTAGCTCTGGCTGTATGTTTAGGGTTGTTGTCCTGATGGAAGGTGAGCATCCGCTCCAGTCTCAAGTCTTTTGCAGACTCTTAACAGGTATTCTTCTAAGATTGCCCAGTATTTGGCTCCATCCATCTTCCCTGTCCCTGCTGAAGAAAAGCATCCCCACAACATGATGCTGCCACCACTATGTTTCACAGTGGGGATGGTGTGTTCAGGGTGATGTGCAGTGTTAGTTTTCTGCCACACATAGTGTTTTGCTTTTAGGCCAAAAAGTTAAATTTTGGTCTTATCTGACCAGAGCACCTTCTTCCACATGTTTGCTGTGTCCCCCACATGGCTTCTCACAAACTGAAAACGGGACTTGTTATGGCTTTCTTTCAACAATGGCTTTCTACTATAAAGGCCAGATTTGTGGAGTGCGTGACTAAAAGTTTTCCTGTGTACATATTTTCCCACCTGAGCTGTAAATCCCTGCAGCTTCTCCAGAGTTGCCATGG